>CAJVGC010000001.1:4175676-4269855 GCA_910822075.1 Senecio squalidus | reverse complement strand
TGCTATTTCTCAAAGATCGATCTTCGCTCTGGTTATCATCAGTTGAGAGTTCGAGAAGATGATATACCTAAGACTGCTTTTCGTACTCGGTATGGTCATTACGAGTTCATGGTGATGCCGTTTGGTATGACAAACGCCCCTGCAGCATTCATGGAACTAATGAACCGTATTTGTCGTCCGTATCTTGACAAATTCGTTATCGTATTCATCGACGACATTCTTATCTATTCCCGAAGTCGCAAGGAACATGAATGCGTCTTGTTCTGGAAGTGCTTCGAAAAGAGAAGTTGTATGCGAAATTCTCTAAGTGCGAGTTCTGGATATCCGAAGTTCAATTCCTTGGCCATGTGGTTAGCGCGAAGGGTATTCATGTCGATCCTGCTAAGATTGAAGCTGTTAAAAGTTAGGTTGCACCGAAGTCACCAACCGAAATCCGTTCATTTTTGGGTCTTGCTGGGTATTATCGCCGATTTATCGAGAACTTCTCCAAGATTGCTTCATCTATGACTAAGCTGACACAGAAAAGTGAACCTTTCGTTTGGGGTACCGATCAGGAGGAAGCATTTCAGATATTGAAACAGCGGTTGTGTAACGCACCTATTCTTAGTCTGCCTATTGGTTCCGAGAATTTTGTGGTTTACTGCGACGCTTCGCACAAAGGTCAGGGTTGTGTGCTTATGCAGAATGGTAAAGTTATAGCTTACGCTTCGCGTCAGTTGAAAATCCATGAGCAGAATTACACGACACATGATCTAGAGTTGGGAGCAGTCGTCTTTGCATTGAAGATTTGGAGACATTATCTGTATGGGACCAAGTGTACCGTGTTTACCGACCACAAGAGTCTTCAACACATTTTCGATCAGAAGATGCTGAACATGAGACAACGACGCTGGGTTGAGTTATTAAACGACTATGATTGCGACATTCGCTACCACCCTGGTAAGGCGAACGTTGTTGCTGATGCATTGAGTCGTAAGGAAACCGTCAAACCGGTCCGTATTCGTTCTATGGTGATATCCATTCAGACGAGCTTGAAGGCTCGGATTATTCAAGCACAAGAGGGTATCATGACAGAGGGCCGTGTTAAAGAAGAAAGACTGTATAAGTTGGCGTTGGAACTAGAACCGAAGGAGGATGGAGTTCTGTACTTCCTCGAGCGTATTTGGGTTCCGGTTAGTATCCGTCTATTGATTCTGGACGAAGCCCATAAGTCGAATTATTCCATTCATCCGGGTTCCGACAAGATGTATCACGACTTGAAAGATTTTTATTGGTGGCCGGGTATGAAACGCGAGATCGCCGAGTAGGTTAGTCGATGTTTGACTTGTTCCAAGGTGAAGATTGAGTATCAGAAACCGTCTGGGTTACTCCAACAACCGAAGATTCCCGAGTGGAAATGGGAGCGCATTACTATGGATTTTGTTACGAAGCTTCCGAGATCTTCGAGTGGTTATGACAGTATCTGGGTTATTGTTGATCGTCTGACGAAGTCTGCTCATTTCCTACCGATTCGTGAGAACTATCCGATGGAGAGATTCGTACGTTTATATATTTCCGAGATTGTATCGAAACACGGTGTTCCTGTATCGATTATTTCCGATCGGGATGCTCGTTTCACTTCGCGATTTTGGAAGACTTTTCAGATCGCTATGGGTACAAGATTAGATATGAGTACCGCCTATCATCCTCAGACCGATGGTCAGAGTGAGAGAACTATTCAGACTATGGAAGATATGCTACGAGCTTGCGCTATTGATTTTGGTGGTAGTTGGGATATTCATTTGCCGTTGATCGAGTTCTCGTACAACAACAGCTATCACACGAGTATCAAGTGTGCACCGTTTGAAGCTCTATATGGCCGTAAATGTCGATCACCTGTATGTTGGGCAGAAGTTGGGGATAGTCAGATATCCGGTCCGGAGATTATACAAGAGACCACTGACAAGATCTTCAAGATCAAGGAACGATTGATTACTGCCAGAGACCGACAGAAGAAGTATGCTGATAAGCGCAGGAAGCCTCTCGAGTTCAGTGTTGGGGATATGGTATTATTGAAGGTTTCTCCATGGAAAGGGGTTGTCCGATTTGTGAAGCGCAGCAAGCTGAGTCCTAGATACACGGGTCCGTTCAAGATCTTAGCCCGCATCGGCCCAGCTGCGTATCGATTAGAATTGCCGGCAGAACTGAGCAGCGTACATAATGTATTTCATGTATCTCAGTTGAAGAAATGCCTGGCCGATGAAACGTTATTAGTTCCACTTGAACAACTCCAGATTGACGACAAGCTTCATTTCGTTGAAGAACCGATCGAGATCGTTGCTAGTGATGTTAAGCGTCTGCGACGTAGTAAGATTCCTATTGTCAAAGTTCGCTGGAATTCCCGTTTTGGTGCTGAGTTCACGTGGGAACGCGAAGATGAAATTCTGCGGAAGTATCCTCACCTTTCTCCCGGAAGTACTACCCAGTGATAATTTCGAGGACGAAATTCTTTTTACTTGGGGAGACTGTGACATTCGCGAATTTCACGGTATTATTCTATCGTCTAGTATTCGTTTTATTTATTTATATTCGTGTTTTGACCCTATTGTATTTCTTTTATGATTTATCGTATTCGTATTTTATGAGTATCGTATTTGTATTTTATGTGTATTTGCGTTTATCGGGTATATAGTATGTGATTCGGATCTTTATGTCGGGAACGTATAGTCTTAAGTGCCTTTAGTATAAGTCTAGTATGCTCTTATGATAAGTTTAGGGGAACTATGCCTTAATTATATGATTAAGATTAACGTTTAAAAAGTATTTCATTTTTAGTCTTTTCGGAAATTTTATTACAAAACTAGTCCTACGCGAGAAATTCTATTACAATTTTAGTCCTATGTCAAATTTTATTACAAAATTCGTCCTTACCAGAATTTTTGTCTTATTACCCACCAACCACTTTGTCTTTATCCTCATTTTCACCAACACTCTCTCTCTCTAACTTCTCACTCAAGAAAACACATACAAACCTCCACCTTCTCTCTAACTTTTCCGGCGATCCAACCGTCCGATTTCAAATCCGAGACCGGATTATTGATCAACATCATCACCTCTATCTATCCTCCAAGTTTCATTACGATCGGGTAAGTATTTCTCCGTTTTGGTTCTAAACTTTGTTATTTTGATTTAAACCCGAAAATACCACTTCCCACCATCAAAACTTAGATTTTATTTAAGATTATTGTATGTTATCATATTCTGGACATAGGGTTCCAATTTGGGGTCAAATAGACCTTTAGAACACTCAGAAATCGATTTCCGAATGTATTTTTTGTAAAAACTCAGTTACATGCACGTAACTGTAGTTACATGCACGTAACTGATCATCTGAGAGTTACACTCACGAAATTGTGAGTTACACTCACGAAATTGTGAGTTACGTGACCATCACGTAATTGTCATCATCATCATCACGTAACTATCAGCTGTTTACATAACTAGTCCTTTTGACGCGTAATTGTTCACGTAATTAGTCCTTTTGTCACGTAATTAGTCCCTTATGCACGTAATTGTCTTCATATTCACGTAATTGGTCTCTAAGTCACGTAATTGACTTAAAAGTCACGTAATTGATATCCTTATTCACGTAATTATGGTCCTGATGTTCCGTAACTTCTTGTTTTGTCCCGTAACTCTTGTATAACACGTAACTTGATACTTACGTGACTTGTAGTGCACGTAAGTATGAAGAACACGTATCTAGTCCATTGACTTTCCGAAAACACTTGTTATTCCGTTATATCGATATTCCTTTGTTTATTTTAAAACCCGTATAAAACGTTAATCATTAAGGCATAACCCTACTAGACTTAGAGATACTTAGACATATTTTATTTACGTGATGTATAGGGCACTTAGACGTTGAAGCTTGACGGTATTGTAGTATTTCCCGACACATATAAAGATTTGGATTGCTTCGCTATCTGTGAGTTATTCGTTGCCCTTTTTACCCTTTTTATATTTTTGGGCATGATTAGCGTTAAACAAAGGTATTTTATGTTATGTATGTATTATGGCATGTATATGCACTTATATGAATGCTTTAGATGATCTCACCCAACTTGTACCGCCTATGTGGTAGTACAAGGCCCCGTATACACACCTGTTAGTCTTGTACCGTCGGAAGTATATATAGCGCTATAAGGGTCTGACAAACCCTCATTGTTAACACTATTTTGGATATGGTGAGCCCTGTCCATGTTAACAATCTTACGACCGAGTATTATTATCGAGGACAACCTAGTTTGAGACACTAGGTGGGGTTAGTTGCCAGTATTTATTGTTAAGGGTCAGGTGTATTGTATGTTCCTAAAGCTGCTATTTTATGAAATGATTATGGTACCGTATGGTACAAATATGTTTATGGTACCGTATGGTACAAATATGATTATGGTACCGTATGGTACAAATATGAATATTTTTATCGAAAGGTTTTATATACTTCAAATATATTTTGAAATCTCTTTTCAAAAAGACTTATCATCAAATCTTATCTTTGGGTCAAAACTTATTGAAAACCTTTATACAATTATGTTTTATTTACTATTGCGAATAATTCACCAACTTTATGTTGACGTCGTATTTTAACGCTTTTCAGGGATTTGAGGTTACCTCTATTTTGATGCTTGCTTGGCTAATTGGGACTTTTTTTGCTGGAATTTATTTTGTATTGTAATTCCTTAGTTTCCCAACACTCTGTAGTCGTATTTTGATACTATTCGGATGATTGTAATAAGTATTCTCTTTAAACTTTTTATCTATGTTGATGATGTTTGGTTTATTTATGTTTGATGTAACCTTGAATCTCTGATACCGTATACACTGCGCACCTCGGTTCCGCCATTTCTATGCGGGGTGTGACAATTTATTAACCCATACAAATATGAATTTAAATGTGGAGTTTGAGTATAACCGACACTATGTAATATTTTTTGTACACACAATATTTTCTTAGTTTTCTATTATAATTATATTATATATATTCGATAAAGTTATCTATATATAAATTTAAAGGTGAAGTTGAAAGCACCTGCATATATATAGCAAAACGACGAATATTTGGAAACACAACTCATATTAACATACGTTTTAATAATATACAATTTTGTGCAGTTTTTATTTATTACATTTGTATTTTTCATAATAAGGTTCCACACGAATACGCAGGAAATAAACTAGTAAAGATATAAAGATGATAAAAAGATGATTAATATTTGACATTTATATGTCATGAATTTAATAAATTTATTATAAAATATAGATTTAATATATAGTTTTATAATATATAATTTAATTTAAAAATTTTAAACTAGCTTTAAATTTTTATAATAATTCTTTTACTATATATGTTGTGTTTAAAATTAATTAAATCAAACTTTATAAATTTTAATTTTAAAAGTATTCATTTCTAGGATGAACACGTAATAATTAATCTATCTATCTTTTATATATATATATATATATACATATATATATATATATATATATATATATATATATAAGATGAGTTGAGGTAATAAGTTCAATGAATTAAATACATGTAATAAATTAATTAGAAAATATATAAAATATAGTTTTAATATAAATTTAATAATATATAATTTAATTTAAATTCTTTTAACTAGCTTTAAATTTTTGTAATAATTCTTTTACCATATATGTTGTGTTTAATATTAAATAAATCAAACCTTATAAATTTTATTATTCTAAGTACTCCTTTCTTAGATGAATACATAATAATAATCTATCTATCTTTTATATATATATATATATATATATATATATATATATATATATATATATATATATATATATATATATATATATATATATATATATATATATATATATATATATATATGTATATATGAAAGTTGAGTTGAGGTAATAAATTCATATATTAAATACATGTAATAGATGTATTCTTATAATTTAATAATATATATGTATTTAAATTCTTTAACCTAGCTTAAAATTTTTGTAATATTTCTTCTACCATATATGTCGTGTTTAATTAATTAAATCAAACTTTATAATTTTTATTTTATAGGTATTCATTTCTAAGATGAATACATAATAATAATCTATCTATCTTCTATATATATATAAAAATATAAAAGTTTAGTTGAGGTAATAAAATCATGTATTAAATACATGTAATAAATTTATTATAAAATATAGATTTAATTTATAATTTAATAATATATAATTTAATTTGAATTCTTTAAACTAGCTTTAAATTTATGTAATATATATATATATATATATATATATATATATATATATATATATATATATATATATATATATATATATATATATATATATATATTGAGTTGAGGTAATAAATTAATGTATTTAATACATGTAACAAACTCATTATAAAATATATAAAATATAGATTTAATATATAATTTAATAATAAATAAGTTAATTTGTATTCTTTGAACTAGCTTTAAGTTTTTGTAATAATTCTTTTACCATATATGTTGTGTTTAATATAAATTAAATTACACTTTATAAATTTTATTTTCATAAGTATTCATTTCTAGGATAAATTCATAATAATAATAATAAAAGTTGAATATAACAAAAAAAAAACTTATAAAAGTTAATTAAAGTAAGTTATATATATAAATATTCTTATTTTAATAAACTTTAGATTTTAAACAAATGTTGTGATGTAATTATGATTTATCGAGTCAATTTGAAATATCAATTTTTGCAGCATAGTTTTAATAAGTTATAAAAGCTTTATTAAAAACAATAATATTTTTGTAATAATAAGTAAGTTTGATATAGATGATAAGTAATAAATTATTATATAAATTACCAATAAAAGACCAAAAGTTTATTTTTACAAATCAAATCTTTCAATAACATCATAAAACACATATAAGTAAATACAATAGTTTGTTCACATAGAAGAAGAAATATAGAACTCATTTACTATAAAAAATAATCTTCCAAACTAAAAGAGATATGAAATCGGAGAAGATGATGACAACAATGCGTTTCAAAACGTATATTCTTTTTATTGAAGTTTATATCATGATTCCCGCTACCATGTTTTTCTTTTTTGCATTTAATTGTTGGTGAAAATGTGATATTAAAAGAGAAGGTCTTTGTAATTTCTATTTTAAAAATAGAAGTTACTAATAATTTTTTCCCATAGTGAGGCATACATTTGATATTTTGTAGAGATTTGTTATTATTTTTGTTACATTTTAATAACCTTTAGTAAGTTTGCAAATATAATAAAAAAAATGGAATTATTATATTCTTTATTAAGGAGTAATTTGTTGTGTTTTGTGAAATTATATATTTATTTAACTAATTAGACTGAAAAAATGAATAAAAGATATAACAATACTTTTGCTTCTAACTACTTCAGAAAATGGTGGTTGGTTTGAGTTCAGTTTAAAACAAAGATGTAAAGTATATTGAGAATACTGTGAGATTAGTTATATATTTACGCAAATACCTAAGACCGGGAAAAATGAAAATAATATATAACAATACTTCTACATTTTAGTACTTAAAAAAAACAGTGGTTGGTTGGAGTTCAGTATAAAACAATAATGTAAAGTATATGTGTAGAATATCGTGAGTTTAGTTTATTGTAAAAATATCAAAACTTGTACATCGCTCGGGCCTGAATTTCCTAGTCTATAAATAAAGAAAGACTACCAAACATGTCACTAATTATTACATTTACATAAATAAAATAGATAATAATTACCAACCTTTGAAATTTAAAAAAGTTTTCTCCTTTGATTTATGAACATTCTAATCCATGATCAGAACACAATCACAATCCAAAATGTCTTAATTCCTAATCGAGTTTTCAATCCCTCTCATCATAATCTAAATCACGATTTCAACGAAAAACGACGTTTGCTTCTACAAGAACAATCATTTGATTCAATACCAATGGGTAATGCGGGTTAATTTTCGAGCTCATTTCATTTGCATGGTTCATTTCTATATGCATGTTATGTGTTTCATATGAAAATAAGTTTCATGATTAAAAAATTGAATGTCGTCGATTTTTGCCATGTTTGAAAGTTAATTTGTCATGGTTTTCTACGTTTAAATGTTTTATAGCGATGTTAAGGGTGTGTTTAGTTGCAGATATAATTCCCTTTCCACATTTTTTTTGAAAATTTGAAAAACGTGTATGAGAAAATATAAAAAGCCAAAAATATGTCGTAATTACATGATAACACGGAGATTGGCAATGGTCACATCCACCGCGCAATGCATTTAGTTATTTCCTAAATTTTTGGTTATAAAGTAGAAAACCGGGTTTTACGATTTCCATGATTTGTTTTACCTTTTTGAACATGTTTTATGGAAACCGTGTATTTAATGAATTTGTTTTTCTGTAACTAAACACACCCTTATACGTACTATCAACTTGATCTTTAGTCGACATGAATGATCACATTTGAGGAATATGTAATTATCTAACTAATGTTTCGTAGACTTTCAATAATAAGTTACTGTATAAGCTAAGACATAGTATAGATTATTTGCTATGTATTCGATTTCTGTTGTTGTTGATTATTAGTTTAGTAATGGTTAAATGGTATGCTATAAAATTTGCAGTTTTAGATGATATGAACATTGTGCTATTCCAAAGTAACGAGATACGATGTAACAATGTACGACAAACATGTGATACTTGTACATTTGTCCTTTTACAGGCGAAGCTGCCGAATGTTGCTCCACCCACCTCATAGACGGAGATGGGTCATTTAACGCAACAGGACTTGACAAGTTCATTAAGGAAGTAAAGCTAAGTGAATGTGGTCTTTCTTATGCAGTTGTTTCGATCATGGGTCCACAAAGTAGCGGTATGATACCTAATTCATAAAAAAAAGAAGCTAGTATCATTTGACGAAAGTTCCATCTGATGAAATTAGTAATGTTTACGTGTTTCTGTAGGAAAGAGCACGCTTCTAAATCATCTATTTCATACCAACTTTAGGGAAATGGACGCATTCAAGGGAAGGCGAGTATCTATTTTATTTTATTTTTTGCCGAAAAAGAGTGAATATTTTGTCACCAACATAATAAACTAACTGCATCCCGTTTGTATCAGGTCACAAACCACCAAAGGTATTTGGATGGCTAGATGTGCTGGTATTGAACCTTGCACTATTGTAATGGATCTCGAGGGTACAGATGGAAGAGAACGAGGAGAGGTTGCATTTTGACGATTAAATTTCTCAAGTACAAAGATAAAAAAAACATGGTTTATTATTGCTTACAACTCATTAAACTTTTACATGTTTCAGGATGATACTGCGTTTGAAAAACAAAGCGCACTTTTCGCGCTTGCAGTTTCTGACATAGTGCTTATAAACATGTAAGTCTTGCGATATTTCAGATATAAACTTCATTGATTTATTACAACTTGGAAATAATATTACGTTGTTATATGAAAATATGTGTTGTTTAGGTGGTGTCATGATATTGGTCGTGAACATGCTGCGAATAAACCTCTACTGAAAACTGTATTCCAGGTACGTAGTTAATACGTATTTGTTTTGCTGTTTCTCAAAAAAGTAACTTGACATTTCCTTTTTTACAGGTCATGATGAGATTATTTAGTCCACGTAAAACAACTTTGATTTTCGTTATACGTGATAAAACAAGAGTAAGTGAGGTTTATCTATCATACGCACATCAGTTGTATATCGTTCAATATGTTACGGTAAAGCTCATTTTCCTTTTGTTTCATTTTAGACGCCTCTGGAAAATTTAGAGCCCGTCTTAAGAGAAGACATCCAGAAGGTGAACTTTGTCAAATCAAAATTTATTTGTAATATACTTTCGTTTATATACGAACAAAATTTCTAATGTTGTTAATTATACGATCATTTCTTGGCTAAAGATTTGGGATTCTGTTCCGAAGCCAGAAGCCCACAAAGAAACACCATTGAGTACATTTTTTAATGTAAGATATTCAACTTATTGTTCTAAGTCTGTTAATAATAACTATTTCTCGTGCTCAATGTATCATATGTGCTTATACTAATTTTACTTTCTTCGTGCTGACGAATTCACCAGATTGAAGTTGTTGCTCTTTCTAGCTTCGAAGAAAAGGAAGATCAATTCAAAGAGCAGGTAGAATATATTTTTTTTAATAAATTTTCAAGTAGTTATCGGCCATAAAATTATATACTTTATGTTATGTAAGGCTTCCAACTTAAGGCAACGGTTTTACCATTCTATTGCACCTGGAGGGCTTGCTGGCGACAGGCAGGGAGTTGTTCCTGCTTCGGGTTTTTCTTTTAGTGCAGAACAAATTTGGAAAGTTATCAAGGAAAACCGAGACCTTGACTTGCCTGCTCACAAGGTACAATAGATTACAAAACTGACTATTTTTTTACGCCTCTATAGTGTGCTATGTTTTTCTTCGTTTGATTGTTTTCATGCTTCTGTAGGTGATGGTGGCTACTGTGCGATGTGAAGAAATCGCTAATGAGAAATGCTCTGCCTTTCTTACAAACAAGGTTCCTTTCTTGTGTCTGTTAGTCATAGAGGTGGCAAGATGGGCGGGTTGGGTAACGGGTCAAAACTTGTCCAGGTTGAAATGAGTCGTTTTTTAGTATAGGTCAAAACGGGTTGGCTTGACACGTATGCACTTTTTTCTCCATTTAAATAAATTTAAAATTGTTATTGTGCTAATACAAAACAAGATTTAAAAAAAATACTAGTTCTTTCGCCTTTTATAATTGATAGCCGGTGTTGAAATGTTTGTTAAAAAAGTATACAATTCGACCGATTCATAAGTAAAACGTGTCGGAATTGCCACCTCTAGTTAGTTACATTAATTTCCGTCATTGAACTATAAGAACTAATTTGTTTACAAGTATTACAGGAGTGGATCGAGCTAGAGGATGCTGTGAATTCTGAATTGGTGCCAGACTTTGGGAAGAAGCTTAGTTCACTTCTCGACATTTGTTTTAAAGGGTATGAATGGGTTGATTTTGCTTATGTTACATATCTAACGGTAAAAATTTTAAATCAGCCTTGAAGGAAACAGGTCGAAACTCGCCCAAAATGTATTTTCAATTCATAACCTTACAAAAAAAATATATTATTATGGAAATAATGAAAAGCTAAATCATATTTGACACAATAATATTCATTAAAATATCTAGTTATAAAACCTTCCGGGCCATCCTGACCCGTTTAAATATCTGTTTTGACCCATTTTCCAGCATGCCCCGCCTGAACCGCTCATTTTGCCACTTCTAGTATCTATTCAAGAGCTATGCTACCGAGCCGAGCCTTAAACTAGAATCATCATATTTAACTTAGACTCAGATGACCACGTTATAAAAATCCGTTGTTAGTTCTGAACTCAAGTGTGATAATAACTAGCTTATATATATTTCCCTATTCAACACAAATTCAAAATATTTTGTTTGTTTCACATATTTATATATTATTAATTCGTTTGGCAGATATGACGACGAGACTTCGTTTTTTGAAGAAGGGGTTAGGACTGCAAAGCGAAAACAGATGGAAGAGAAACTGTTGCAAGTAATGTCTACTTACTTACTTACTAATTATCGTAAAGTTAGGACTTTTGTTAAATATAACGCATATCATTTCCGCTCATTGCTTGTTATATTCTGTTTCTTCTAGCTTGTTCACCCGTCCTACAAAACAACCTTGGACCACATAAAGTCCGAGACACTTGAAAAATTCAAGAAATCATTTGACATGGCTTTGACCGAAGGACAAGGGTTTGCAGTAGCTGCTCGTAACTGCAAAACGTCAATCATGAAACTATTTGATACACAATGTGAAGGTGTAACTCTTAACTTGCTAATGTCAATAAGAACTATATGAACCATTTCTGATACATTGAATTTTATACAGGAGCCGTCATCAAACAAGCTGAGTGGAGCTCATCTAAAGATCGCGAGAAGGTTTCAAATGATATTGACTCACATATTGATGATGTTCGTAATTCGAAGCTATCTGATCTTTCTACTCTATACGAGGTAATATATAGTTTGAAAATTATCGAGAAAGTTTTCACCTTTTTTTTTTATCTATTCTGAATGTATAATTAATTGATTTAGTAAACGTTTTCCGTTCAATTTCTGAAGGTTAAACTAAAGGAGGCGTTATATGGACCAGTTGAAGCTCTTCTACAAGCGACTAAAAATGATACTTGGCCTGCAATAGGTAAACTTTATAAACGAGAGACGAAAACTGCTGTCTTTGAGTGCTCTGCTGCACTTTCTGGTTTTGAAATGAAAGAAGAATCCAAAAAAACTTTCCTTTCGGAATTGGAGAGTCATGCAAAAGCTTTAGTTGAAAAGAAGGCTAAAGAAGAAGCTGGCAGAGTTCTATATCTCATGAAAGAGAGGTATTTTTGGCTTGTTTGGGTAACATTTTAAGACGGGTTAGTTTAGTCTGGGTTGGACATGGGTGATCAACCCGTTTGAGGCTCATAGTTTTGGTCTGTTGGAACTTTTCTTACTTTTCATGTGTTTAAAAACATGTGCAGGTTTACGAGCATATTTAATCACGATAGTGATCAAATGCCTCGGCTTTGGACCGGAAAGGAAGATATTCGAGAAATTACTAAAACAGCTAGAGCTTCGGTAAGAATCTCTTCATTAAAGTATAAGTGATGGAAACATTACCATACTTTTTATGATCTAGAATCTTCTTTTTTTTTACACGTTATATGTGTTCTAATTTGCTACCTTACATGGCTTTCAGTCCTTAAAGTTGATGTCTGTGCTGGCTGCAACTCGGTTAGATGGAGAAATTGATAAGATTGGCGACATACTGCTCAATACACTATTGGATCCAAAGCAAGTTGCTGCTAAAAGCTCCACGTCAAATGATCCATTGGCTACAAGCACATGGGAAAGGGTATCATGCGTTTTTATACTTCAGCGGTCAAATTCGACCTGTTTACTTATGCATGGGTCGATCTGGGTTGTGTTTTATCTCAACAGGTCAAATTATAAAATTAGTTAAGAATGGTCCAAATGGGTTAAAGTCTACCAAAGTCTACTCATTTTATTAAATGAATTCGTTTATTATTTTAGTAATCTCGTTTAGAAATTTTAACTGACGTAAATAAATGAAAAGAAAAATAAATAAATGGACAACTAAGTTTTTGACCCGCACAATATGAACCGTTTTAACCCAAACCCATTTGACCCGTTACCAACTCATCTGACCCACCCATTTCACGTCTAGTTTTATGGATAAACGCTCCATGAAGTATATGAATATTGATTGTGTTTTGATACCCTTATTTGACAAGTATCCATCAACCATGGTGTTTTCTACTGTTTTGTTTCATGATTATTTTGTTACATGTTTTAACCGTTATCTGTTTACACCTAGGTCCCTGCTACAAGGACGTTAATTACGCCTGTTCAATGCAAATCTTTGTGGACCCAGTTTCAAAAAGAGACAGAGTATACCGTCACACAAGCTATATCTGCACAGGTATATATTTATTGTTATGTTATTCGTCCTATGAATATTTTTTTTATTGTGTTTTCTCTAATATTTCAAACTGGTAAAATTAAACTAACTAAATACGGAAACAAGCCAGACTGAAAAATGACTCGTTTCCATTCAAACCCATTTTGACATGTATAAGACTCATAAAGGAACAATATAACTTCCGTAGAAAGTACATATTCTTTAGTTAATGAACCTTTCGTGCAATCATTTTCAGGAAGCTAACAAACGAAGCAGCAACTGGTTACCTCCTCCATGGGCTATTATGGCACTGTTTGTTCTGGGATTCAATGAATTCATGACACTTTTGAGGTTCTTTCGTGTTTAGCACATTTACAGATTCATACTCTTGATTACCACATTACTAAACTTTCGTCATTAAATTTTGCAGGAATCCATTGTATCTGGTTGTAATTTTTGTCAGTTATTTGCTTTTCAAAGCTTTGTGGGTTCAACTAGACATAGCTTCTCAATTCCGTCATGGCTTTGTGAGTGTTAATTATTGCTTTCACGTAGTAGAGGTGGACATTTTGACACATTTACCTACAAATGGGCGATTTGGGTTATGTTTGTTTATGGGTCAAACAGAAATCATATTAAATAACTTTCATCTTTTTATGTGATTTACCCGTTTGTGAAAACAAAAGTTAAATGTCCGCGGACATGTTACCCAACCTGCCTAACCCATTCATTTTTTCACCTTTACGTGCTAGGAAGTCACTAATATCTACGTGTTTAATTTAATGTTTGTTCTTTTCTTGTCTCAGCTTACAGGAATACTTGCATTATCCACTAAGCTTATTCCCGCCACTCTCAACCTTATGAGAAAACTTTCCGAGCTAGGAGGAAGGGACAACAATCATCCACACAACTCCTAGTTTTAACTAGTTTTCTCATAGCATCGGGTAATAAAGGTGCCACTTTATAAACATTCACATACAACGGAATATAATCCAACGGCCCTTATGGATCGAATATGAACTACTAGTGAATCATTTCATCATATAAAAGAAGCCATATTGAGCTTTGAAGCATCCTACACCCGAGAATGAATTTTGTTTTTAAATTTCGCATTAGCTGTTTGATCTATATACATCTTTATTTTTACTTTTTCGGTTTTTACTTTGGTTTTCTCATGTAAAAACCCATATGTAGTAAGGTTAACCTTACTTTTGTATCTTAGTGTATGCAAGTAAAATGTTCATTATATTAAAAACGTTGAACGATGAAGCAGACCGTCATAATTATAACTTCTATACAAACATTTGACAAGTGCTTAGGCACTGTTCACAAGCCGTTTGGCAAACGGCTCGGGTCAGATGTTTTTTTTCTTTATTTATTTTTTAAGAAATGCTTGGATCGATGTTTAGTGTATTAGTTCTATAAAAAAAAAGGTGGTGTTTTTATTTGTTCAAGTTTTTGGGCCGGCAGATTTTTCATTTAAAAAAAAAAAAAAAGTTTTTAGGTTGGTGTTTAGTTTGTATTAATTTTTAATTTTATAAAAAGGTCGGCCTTATTCTTTGTTTAATTTTACTATGGTTTTTCTTTTTTTTCTTCGTTTTCTATTTACTTTAAAGGAGGTTATGCCCACCGCAACGCGCATTTAACCCCTCGTTTCTATACATTCACTATCATGTTTGGTTAGTTAAAAAAATATCAATTTGAAATAAAATATTAAAAAGACAAAAATACCTTGTAATACAAAACCAAATAAAACTACAACAATCCTTATCACGTACCTTATCGGTTCATCCTAATTTCCAAAGAAGCTCTTATCCATGTAACCATATCAACCCAAACCAGCTTTCTCACCGTTAACCATGACCACCACCACCACAACCGAGCCGCCGCGGTATCATCATCGCCTCATAACGAACAATCTCAACCAACCAATCTCCCAAAAACAGCTTCTAAAACTCCTAACCACCACCCCAACATGTCTTAGCCATCTTAAACAAACCCATGCTCTAATCATCAAAACTAATCACTTTCAAGACCATTACATTTCGGGTACGTTGATCAAATCCTACGCCATTCCGTATTACAATACTTTCGACTCGTGTATACAACTATTCCATCAAGTCCCTAGCCCGAATGTGTTTGTGTGGAACTCTATTATTAAAGCTTGTTTTGACAACAATAAGGAGAGTTTAGCTTTGTGTTTTTACTCGAACATGGTGGGGTCGGATACGAAAGTTAATAAGTTTACGTATCCTATGTTGTTTAAAGCTAGCATGGTTGTGAAATGTGTTGACATAGGTGTGCAAATTCATTGTCATGTGGTGAAAAATGGGTTTATGGAAGACGGGTATGTGAAAAGTGCGGGGATTCAAATGTATTCGTCGTTTGGACGTGTAAATGAAGCGAGGATGATACTTGAGTATGGGAAATCGGATTGTGTTTGTTTTAATGCTATGATTGATGGGTATGTAAAATGTGGTGAAATCGAATCGGCTAGGGATTTGTTTGAGTCTATGATGGAAAAGAATGTTGGTTCTTGGAATGTGATGGTTAGTGGTTTGGCTAAGTGTGGGAGGGTTAAGGAGGCTCGAGATTTGTTTAATGAAATGCCGAAGAGAGACGAGGTTTCATGGAGTGCTATGATTGATGGGTATAATAAAAACGGGTGTTTTAAAGAAGCATTGGAGGTTTTTCGTGAAATGCAAAGGGAGAAAGTTAAGCTTGAAAAGTTTCTTCTTTCAAGTGTGGCGTTAGCTTGTGCGAATGTAGGTTCTCTTGATCAAGGGAAATGGATTCATGGTTACGCTAGGCGGAATTCAATGGAATTAGATGGGATTTTAGGGACCGCGATATTGGATATGTATGCAAAACTTGGAAGGCTTGATTTGGCATGGGATGTTTTTGAAACAATGAAAACAAAAGATATTTCTTCATGGAACGCGATGATTGGAGGGCTTGCAATGCACGGTAGAGCGAATGATGCAATTGATCTCTTATTACAAATGGAAAAACAACGCTTGAAGCCCGATGAAATCACATTTATAGGAATACTAAATGCTTGTGCTCATGGAGGGTTGGTTGATTTGGGCTTGGAATATTTCAATAAAATGAAAGAAGTTCATGGGATTGAGCCAACGGTTCACCACTACGGATGTATGGTTGACCTCTTGGGTCGAGCAAGCCAATTAGCCGAAGCAGAGGAGTTAATAAGTAAAATGCCAATGGAACCAAGTCCCGCGGTTTGGGGTGCACTGTTAGGTGCTTGTAGGGTTCATGGAAATATTGATATGGGCGAGAGAATAGGGAAAATCTTAATCAACTTAGACCCTCGAAATGGCGGTCGTTATGCTCTATTATCTAACATTTACGCAAAGGCAGGAAAATGGGAAGAAGTCGAGAAGTTGAGAGCAATAATGAAAGAAAAAGGCGTAAAGACCAGCACCGGGAGAAGTACTATAGATTTAGAAGGTGTAGTACACGAGTTCAAAATAGGAGAATCGGATCACCCCAAAACAAGGGAGATTTACGCAATGGCGGAAGAAATGATTAAAAAACTAGAGTTACAAGGTTACGTCCCTAAAACATCCGAGGTATTGTTTGATATTAACGAAGACGAAAAGGAAACTACACTATGGCAACATAGCGAAAAACTTGCTATAGCATTCGGGTTAATTAGTACATCTCCCGGTACACCTATTAGGGTCACTAAGAATCTAAGGATGTGCGAAGATTGTCATTCCGCTATCAAGCTCGTTTCTAGTGTATACGAAAGGGATATAGTCGTGAGAGATCGTTCGCGATTTCATCATTTCCGAAATGGAAAGTGTTCTTGCAAGGATTTTTGGTGAAAAGTTGATCATTTTGTATATTGAATCTCATGAAATTACTTACACGAGTGAGTTTTTAACTATATTCATTTATAGTTTATTTATTTATTGTAACTTAATTACATAATTTATAAATGTACAAATCCATTACTCCTTATTATATAAGAATATAATCCAATGGGGAAAAATTATTTCGTGGAGGTTTTTGAGTAATATAAATTTTTTAAAATAATGATTATTTAAAGTTAGAAGTATGATGGGTCTCTAACAACTATTTAAAATATATCATGAATTGACCAAATAAATTTTAATCAAAATGTTGTTATCCAAAATCAATTATCCTTTATTTTAAGTTAGTACATTAAAGGCCATTACTAATTAAGTAGTGGCGTGTATAAAACGGATTAAATCAATGTAAATAATAAATTGGTTAAGGAACCATAATAGAGTCCATCGAGACCGTACGCCATATGATTATGTTTAAGTGTGGTAAACAACAAATTCTTTTTATTTATTCCGTTACAAAACAAAGATCGATTAATTTTAAGCTCGACTCAAAGAAATGTTAAGAGCCAAACGGATATCAAGCAGACTCCAAAACCGCTATTATTCGGTTCAAATTATCCACATTTAAAATTCGAGGTTAGTGTTTGGAAATGTATCAAACTTTACTCGAAAGTCTATTGTATGTATTTAACTTTAAATTGGTCTATTGTATGTATCTAACTTTCAAAAATCGATATTTTATATATCCAACCAATGAAATCTTAGCAAAACGATGATGTGACAACTTACTGACACATTATATGAATGACACATATTGTTGAATACATACAATAGCAGATTTTTGAAAGTTTGATACATGCAATAGATATTTTTGAAAGTTAAATACATACAATAGACTAATTTAAAGTTAAATACATAGTTTAATACATTTATAGACATTCTCACCGGTTCGATTTACCCCGAAATTAACGATATATAAAAGTACAAGGGTGTAATTAACATTATGTATTAGACTAAAAAAGGTTATTGAAGTTTGAATCATATGATTACGTGGCACAAAAGCCAATTGGCCAATTGACACTTGACATCTAATTCA
Source organism: Senecio squalidus (assembly GCA_910822075.1). Lineage (NCBI taxonomy): Eukaryota > Viridiplantae > Streptophyta > Magnoliopsida > Asterales > Asteraceae > Senecio > Senecio squalidus. The sequence continues at coordinate 4,251,405 of CAJVGC010000001.1, read as the reverse complement.
AAGTTCTAAATTCAACCATCTTTCGTTTAATTCAAGTTTTAAACCCTAATTATCTCCCAATCCACCAATTCTAAACTCAATCAATCAATTTCAGGTAATTTTTTCAAATTTTTTTGAATCGATTTTAATTTTTGATGATTTTTTTGTTTTTAATTGTTTCCTAGGGTTACTAAATAGTAGATACTAATGATTATGATGTATACGTTTTGCTTATATGATCTGTTTAATCTGCTTAAATTGTGTGTTTAATCGGTGTAAATTGTTCGAAACCGATTCGATTTGATCATTAGTATATTATATTGTTTTTAGATTCAGGATTACTACGTAAGGACGCTGTTTTTCGCTAATATTCTATTGTTTAATTGTGCTTGTATTGATTCAGGATTACGATTTCGTGCTGGTTTCGTATTGTTTTGGTTAGTATTCTATCGTTTTCTCGCACTGTTTGAATTTTGTTGTTTGATTAGGTTATTATGCGAGATCGTTAGTTTGTTTGATATTTGCTTATATACTATTGTTTATCGTGTTTGTATAGATTCAGGAATATGATTCTGTATAGGTTCGGATTGTGACGTAAAAAAATTTGTTTTGTTAGTATTCGTTTGTTTTTCGTGTTGATTGAATTGTGGTTTATTGATACTGATTCAATTTGTTTATTAGTTTATGTATTTTTAATGAAGTATATGTGAGATCATTTTGTTTGATAATTTGCTTATATTCTGCTGTTTATTTTGCTTGATCCAGGAATACGCTTTAGTTGCAGCAGTCGGTTTGTATCTCGTTTAGAATATCGTTTGGTAGGTAATTACTACAATCTTTTGAAGACGTTAGGATTGCTGATTGAGGTCGAAGATCTGTTATTTTCCTTTAAAAATGCTTATATTAATGGAAAAGAATGGAATGTTGGGGGTAAATTAGTAATTTGATGCTGTTGTAGCAATGACCAGTGAGATTCCGTGCTCTTTCGGTCAAAGGAATGAGCAAGATTCTGGTTCTGTTAGTTTGAAAAACGGGGTAAAAGCAGGGAAGAGTTCAAATAACAATATATCGTTAAGAACTGGTGAGGAGTTTTCCATGGATTTTCTTCAGGATTGTGGTACAAAACGAATTCATAATGGACATGATATAGTTGGATCAAAAAGTGATATAAATGGTCATCTTGGATACACAGAAATTGGTGATATGATCGGGTTGCAAAGGAGGGAGCTTGTAAGTAATTCTAATACACCTGATATTGTTTCTATGGCAAGTGCACCGGTAATTGGTTCAATTCCGTCTATGTCAATTGATTCTCAAAGAGGAAAGATAAAGTTTCTTTGCAGTTCGGGTGGTAAGATTTTACCTCGACCTAGTGATGGGAAACTCAGATACGTGGGAGGTGAGACACATATTTTTTCGATACATAAGCAGGTTTCGTTTGTTGAATTTTTTAAGCGAACTAGTGAATATTGCAATCAGCCTCACACGATTAAGTACCAGCTTCCTGGGGAGGATCTCGATTCTCTTATATCTGTGGCTTCTGATGAGGATCTTCAGAATATGATTGAGGAGTATAATGGGCTTGGAAGTCGTGATGATTCTTCACGGCTTAGGATATTTTTAATTCCGCTGAGTGAATTGGAAAGTATAGTTTCCATTGAAGCAGATGCTAATCTGCAGAACAGTCGGGATTATCAATATGTAGCTGCAGTGAATGGAATAGTTGATAATGGTGTCAAACCACATGTCTCGGAACCTCAATTATTAGTTGCATCTTCTGATCCATCTCCTCTTGTTTCACCTGTTCTAGTGCCACAAAATGATCTGATTAATGGTCACGAACAAGTGTTCAAGGACCCGTTATCTGATAGTATTGAGATCCCAACACTCAAGGGGCGAGCATTTCATTCTGAAAATCGTATTTTACAACCTTCTGAACCAGGGAATCTCTATGCGGGTTCCGACGGGTCTCAATTGGGTATGCCACATGCATTTTCTGATCCCCAACTCCAGGAACGTGGAGAAACCTCTGCTTTTGGCTCTGAAGATAGGTTGAATTTTCCTTCTACATCGAGCTTTGTTCCGCCACCGCTACCTTCGTATTCTATCTTGCAGGGGAAGTCTGTCGAACAATATGATAACAATTATAACTTACATCCACAAGTCCCGTTTGAGATGCCGAATACAAACCCTTTTGTTGCTTACAGTGGAACAGATTTTCTACAAGGGTCTATTGGCTCTGAGTCTTCGATGCACCAAGATACAAAAGAAGATTATAATAATGCCGGGTTGCGAAGTGATCATGATAAGAATGGCCCTGCTTTTCTTCACCAGGATTACTTCAATGAACCCTCAAAGATCAATCATAAGCAGATACCTGTAGTTGAGGCACCAAAGCCTATATCAAATGCAGGGATGCAGCCACTTATGAGCAATAACGTAGAGAAATATTCAGCTGACAATCAGCAGCAAGTTCCTACTTACAACAACATATCTGATGCTGACAGATCTTTAAACGATCTTCTTTCTCACCTATCTGATGGTTTAAGATCTGATCTATCTGGCGGATATCTTCCAGTTTCACATCAGAAGGAGTCAAACGGTCATAAGCCGACGCTAATTGGCTCTACGGATTTGCATCCATTAATAGGAACTGATGTTCCTATGATGGATATACCAACAACAGGCGCTGAAGTTGGGAGAGAAGTGAAATTTATTGACGAAGACTTCAATAACACCAAGGGGAAAGCTGTTATCTTGGATCACGAAGAGCGGAATATTAAGACAGAAAAAGAAATTATATCGTCCAAGAACAAGGAACAATTGCAAATGGAGTTGGACGACTTTCTAGGAGACTTGACTACTGCTATACATGTAGTCAACAGTGAAGCTCTCCCCTCTAGTGCAACAGAAGCAGAACACACTTCTTCAAATTCAAGTATTGAGGTATCGTATTTTGCTATGAAACAAAATGTTCAGTTTACGCTATACGTTATACTTAAGGTGTTTTCATATCATGCAGGATGAGGATGCCGCAACAGACAACGTAGATAAGGATAGCCCGTTCACTAATGCTTTAATAGCTGAAATGGAAGCTGATATGTACGGTCTACAGGTACATTACTACTACATATAATACTCTTAGTAACGAAGTGAAACTTTTGCCATACTTACCTAAACCACTGTCTATTTTTAATGGTGTGTATAGATAATAAAAAATGCTGAACTTGAAGAATTAAAAGAGTTGGGCTCTGGGACATATGGAACTGTTTATCATGGGAGATGGCGAGGGTCAGATGTTGCTATCAAGAGGATAAAGAAAAGCTGCTTTTCTGGGAGATCATCAGAGCAAGAACGGTTGGTAGGTCACTTTCACCAATTTTCTTTTCTCTTTTTGTGTTTTGTTTTTTGTGTTGTTGCATTCTCTTCTAATTACCATTGTAGCCTGTTGTATTCTTATTAATTTCCAACTTCGCAGACAAATGACTTCTGGAGAGAAGCTAAAATTCTTTCAGATCTTCATCATCCAAATGTGGTTGCATTTTATGGTGTTGTGCCAGATGGAGCTGATGGAACATTAGCTACTGTTACCGAATATATGACACATGGATCTCTTAGAAATGTCCTGATAAAAAAGGATAGGTGAATTCACTTTTCTTCCCTCGTGCAGTTATTGCCTGATTGCGTCTTTTAAATGTATCCAACATTGGTAATCTTTTGCAGATCACTTGATCGCCGTAGAAAGCTTATAATAGCCATGGATGCAGCTTTCGGCATGGAATACTTGCATACAAAAAATATCGTCCACTTTGATCTAAAATGCGACAACTTGCTAGTCAATATGCGGGATTCACAGAGACCCATCTGCAAGGTAACTGGAACAAGTCAAACCATGTGGTTTTATGGTACTGGTTTAAATGGTTCGGGTTGACCCGAAACACTTTTTCTCCAAATATTTCTTAAATATTTTATGGGTTGGATTAGATTACAGAGTATATATTTAGGGAAAAATACTAAATGTCACTTTTTGGTATTACAAAATGACAGTTTTTGGTAAATGTTTTATTAGGAAGTGTCACTTTTTGGTATAAGGTAGATTATGACATGGCACTTTTGGGTAGAGGTATATTACGACTTTTTGGTACACTTATATTTTTGTCGTATGGCATTCTCATAGTAACATATTTTCATCACATGATGCTTTGACCCTCTTGCAGGTTGGAGATTTTGGACTGTCGAGGATCAAACGCAACACTCTAGTTTCAGGTGGCGTTAGAGGAACACTACCATGGATGGCACCGGAATTATTAAATGGCAGCACCACTAAAGTTTCTGAAAAGGTAAGAATCCCTTATATCATTATATATATAAATATGCCATGCAATATGTTATGGCTAAACCAAGTTATTGGTCTATTATAAAAATAATAATTTGAATATTGGTAGGTTGATGTATTCTCCTTCGGCATAACGATGTGGGAGATTCTAACTGGAGAAGAACCTTATGCAAACATGCATTGTGGTGCAATCATCGGTAAGCTGGTTCTCTTTATTCAGTTTATCGTTTATCAACCTTTTTTTCATCTAATGCTATATGTTGTAGTAATCTAACCGCCCCTTAGCCCGGTGCTCATGATTCGTAGCAAACGTCATGTCGGTCCGGGTCAACGTGAAAGACTTTAGGCATATTAGTGTTATTATATATATTATACGTGTTATATTAGTATGTCTACCATGTTGTATTAGACATGTTATATGTTGTAGTTTACATATTGTTTTGGTATTGATATAAGAATACTAATATAATGCTAATATGTTTATTAAAATTTTGGTCGCAGGAGGGATTGTGCAGAATAAGCTTCGCCCTAAAGTTCCAGAAACTTGTGATCCCGAGTGGAGGAAATTGATGGAGCAATGTTGGTCAGCGGACCCAACCATTCGCCCTTCATTTACTGAGGTCGCAAAGAGACTACGGACCATGTCCAAAGAACTTCAATCAAACGGCAACAGAAGGGGTCAGCTCGTATAGCTGAGTAGATTTTGATTATATTATATTGTACCTACGTAGCGTGTCCATCCCTTACTTCTCTTCTCATGTGTTTACAACGTTACATGTATCTGCTCATTTGTTCATTCTTTTGACTGTAAGCGCTTTGTGTTGATAGGATCTATCGCTTGAAAGAGTATTTATGTAATTTCCATGACTTATTCCCACAACAGATGGTTCTGATATGCATTAGGGTAGGGCACTTTTTTTTGTATATGGTTTGTGTTTCTTTTTAACTGCCCTTTTGATATGTACAAATAATCAAGCAGGTTTATAACGTTGAACGATTATAAAGGTCAAGATGACGGCACATTGCAATGTGATATTTCAACTTGTATCTTTATAGTTTAAATGTCAATATTTCAATTATCCGAGCCGGCTGTATTTGATTACATTAGACTTTTTATTTAAATTCTAATGAAAAAATGTATGAGATTCACAAATGGCATTGAAGAAGGGGAGGAATCATATTCAGAAAGCAAGTAGCGTCACCCGGCAATCAATTCTAACTTCTCAGTTTATCGCGACCACCAAATGCAACTGAATCGGTAAACATGTTCACTTGTAATATCTGTTTCGTGTACTAATTTTGATGATTTTAATTGTGGATTGGTGAATCTAATAAAACCAGCCTCTTCAACTCCATGACATACAAGAACATTCAACTTGTAGATTATTGATCAATTGATACATGATCAACTTATAGCTTCTTCGTTACTATTTCTTCCAAACACTGATAACACTTGGGTTCACCAATGGGTCACGAACGAGGGAGTTTTGGTCATTTCATCTCACATATAGTTATAAGAGATGTTAATGGATTTTAAAGAGTCGAATGATATCTTTTAATGCTGTAAAATAATTTCAAACGCAGAAAACTTGGTATAATAACGTATGGGTCAAAAGGGGGGAATTGGGCGGTTGAAACGGGTAAAAAATGTATAGTCACATGGACTTCTAAAGAAGGTTTGACATTGGCAATGTACTAGGTTGTACAATTTTTACAAAATCGTTTTAAGGTGTTTTAGAGCTGGGAACATATGTGGGATGTTTCTATTGAATATTTAAGACGTTCATAGTGTTTCAGAAGTCCGAGAATATAAAGGGGCTTTCAGTTTGGACATACAATGATGTGTTGAGCTAATACGCTTATGTAGGTGAAAGAAAGCGTCAATGATCGACTGTTTAGCATAATTAGCTGGACTTCAAGGTGTGTTCACATATCTTGGACAACGGTGTATATATAGGTGCGGTTATAACAATAGTAGCAACTGGATCGTGGTTGTAAAGCTGAAAATAAAGCGACTACATGTACCAAGGACATTGGTTCATAGCGGCCTGATATCAATCAGAATATAATGAATGAATAGTGGACTGATAGAAAGATGATTGTTGTCATGTATAGCAAGTCGATATAAATCTTATTTTTATGTGTATAGCGGGTTGGTATAAGGCTAGTTTTTCTGGCGTATAGAGGTTTGTTATAAAGCGGTGGGGAGGCACGTTGCATAATGTTGTTAAAGATGGTTGTTATTGTGTATAGCCGGTTGTAATATTATTGGTATGTATCAGTTGCGTATTCACTTAGCTTTATGCTAATGTATTCGTTGTTGGTCTCAATATATAGAAGGACCGAGTAGCCTGTTAATCTTATATTTAGTTGGTTGAATAAACACGTTAAACTTTTGAATTTAGATTCTTTAATATTTGCCGTGACTATGAAATAACGTATGAGATCTACAAATGCCATTAAACAAGTAAGGTTAATTAACAATTCCAATCAATGGCTTTTGGTTCTTTCAAAAGGTTTAATTATGGATTAGCTAACTTAGCGTCAACATAATAAGAGGAATAGAATTAACGTTATCGAGTTCTATCATGAGGATGATGAATCGGTCTCAGAAAGCGTTCATCTTCACTCGACTATCCATCCTAAAGTCTTATTCATCGCACACTCCAAATGCAACTGAATCCGTAAACAGGTTCACTAGCAACATCATTCCTTGTTGTTTATGATAGTTAAGCTTGTAATATTCGTGTCATGTACTAATCTTTGATGATTTTAATTGTAGAGCGGTGAATCCAAAGGTCGTCGATCTTGAAATAATTTCAAAGGATTTCATAAAACCAGCTTCACCAACTCCGCTCCATTTAAGAACATTCAACTTATCGATTATTGATCAATACATGATTAACTTATACACCCCTTCGTTACTATTTCTTCCTAACACCGACAACACTTGTGTTTCTAACATTGGAAATATAAGATCAAGACGTTTGAAGGAATCTTTGTCCGAGCTTCTAACTCTATACTATCCTTTTGCTGGTGAAATCAAAGATAATTTGCATATCGAGTGTAATGATAAAGGGGTCTATTTTGTTGAGGCCCGAGTTAATCAAACTCTGGAAGAGTTTCTCCACGAACCCGATGATCATAAAGTGAGAGAGTTGAATCCCGTACACCCAAGCATGTCAGAAGGCTCATCCATGAATTATGTTGCAAGTGTTCAGGTGAGTTTATTAACTCTTCATTTACCGTGATTTTAGCATATCATTTACATCGGCAGAGCCATGAATTTTTTTTACTTGAAAGCAAAGTTCGCGTGGTGAGCAAAGTAAAGGGCAAATTTTGTCAAATTGATTTTCAAAGTGACAAAATATAAAAATTAAATAATATAAATATAACTATTTTTTACGACAAAGTTGTAGTAGGGTGAACTGATTATTCCGTCATGTCCTGTCTCCGTCCTTTAATTTATATATAAAAAAAGTGCACATTCGTTTTAAATATCTATATCTCAGGTAAACATTTTCAATTGTGGTGGAATTGGCCTTTTTACCAGCATTTCACACAAAATCGTCGACGGGCAGTCATATTTCACATTTATGAAAGCATGGGCTGTAGCTTCGTCAAAAGGTTTATCCGATGCAATTTCACCAAGTTTCGTATCATCTGAGGTCTTCCCTTACAACCTTTCCTTAAAAGATTGGTTTCCTTCAAATTTAATCCCTAAAAAAGTAGTTGCTACAAAACGATTTATGTTTGATTCCATGGCTTTAGCTTCCCTCAAATCCCAACTTGTTTCATGTAACGACAAACACACAACACGTTGTCCAACTCGAGTAGAGGCCACAACATCCCTGGTCTGGAAAGCGGTTGCCAAAGCCGCATCTACAGTTAAACCATTTAGTCCACATTCACCTCATGCTTTGTTGTCATTTGTGAATCTAAGAAAAAAAGTCTCACCTCCTTTTCCAAATGAGTCGATTGGAAACCTTATCGTAAAAGCCATTGGGATATGCTTTCCTAACAAACAACCAAACTTGTCGACTTTAATGGGTGAAATGAGAGAATCTATATTCAAAGTAAGCTTGGGTTATGATGACATCGAGTCATTAAAAGGGGAAAAGGGGCAAAAGGCGTTGAATGAGAAGTTAAGGACGATTAACGATATGTTAAATGTGATGGAGGAAGGAGACTGCCTTTTTGCTACGAGTATGATGAATGGTGGAATGTATGAAATAGATTTCGGTTGGGGAAAACCTATATGGTTCTATCATATGAACCCGGGGAGCCCTGGTGTTGTGTCTTTAAACGACGTGTTAAAAGGCAGTGGTGTGGAAGCCGTTGTCTCCTTGAGTTGTGAAGAAATGAAAATTTTCGAGCGTGATCCAGAGATTTTGTCCTACACAACTCTCAACCCTAGTCCTCTTCAATTTCTAGATTAACTGTAGGTGCATTTATGTAGTTACTAGATTCGTATGTAATTAACGTTTATATCAGTCTTTGTATTGTTTGATTGAATATTACTATTGAATGTTTGATTGATTATATGCTTGAACGTTTACGTTGTTATGAATTAATCAAATATGTGTTTTGTGATGTTTTAATAATATTCAGACTCATTCGCACGGATAAGGATGATATCCGTGCGGATGAAGGTTTCCTTCGCACGAATGAGAAAGATAAACAGTTTGTTTATGAAATTGCTACATTCGTACGAACGTGTTAAGGCTCGCACGAATAGGATGTCATTCGTACGGATGAGAACACATCCGTACGGATGAAAAGCTGGGCCTATATATATACCCAGCTAGGTTTCTGCATTCAAAAAAGGTTTTTGCTAGGGTTTCGTGTGTGTGTGCCGAATTGCTGCTGCTGTGATTTCAATCGTTCCAAAGTGTTAGTAACGTATAAACAATCATCCGAATAGTCTTCCTTAGGTCCGATCTTATCAACTATCGTTGGTTTGATTCCGTTTCCGAAGGTTATATATTCGCTAGATAATCGATAGGTTATTTCCGCTAGTCTATTGATATAACGTTGACGTATTAAGATCCATACAACCCAAACATTAACTAAACATCAATATTTCTGTCAGTGTATGTTAGTGACACACCGTTAAAAGTCCCAATACAACTTTGTAGCCACGACCCGTCAAGCATTGCTAATCTGTCGCTGTTGGAAAATTTATCGCTAGCTAAACATCTATTGCAAATAAGAGTTTTCTTTTTGTAGATATAAGTTTTCTGAATCTGATTATGAATAATGGAAAATATAAGAGAATTATATGTATTCGTTTATTAGTAGTGAAAAAGAACGGGAACAAAACAAAAGCTAGCGAGAAACTAGTAATACAATAACAACCTAAGGCTCAACAAAGACGTCCGGGTTCATATACGTTTAAAGTATATGGTTCCTAAATTTGAAACCGAAACCAAAACCGATTATTGTTTTAGTAAAAGAATCCAAAATGAAAATTACCATTAGATCACGTCACCAATTCACCACCGTCCAAGTTCATTGTTACAAGTGAGATTACGTCCATGTTCATTGTTACATTTACAAAAAAATAAAATTAAAAATTAAAAATAAATACAAAATAATCTTGATACACATTTTATGCAAATAAAATCCTAACATTCAAACATAAAGTTTACATGATCATTAAATATCAGCTTTACGAAAGTGATTATTCTCAAATAAACATACTTACTATAGAATAATAAGTTATTTGCAAAAATCATTCGTGTAGTATATATGCAAAAATGTATTCAGAGTCTCTGAATTTCATTATTTGCACTAATCATTTATGTGAGAAAACTTGTTATTTAGTTTCGTCCATACTCAATGTCAGGGGCGGAGGCACGTTAACGCGAGGGGGTTCAACCGAACCCACTCAGATTCCGATTACTTCTTCGGTGTTCTCTTATATCCATCGATTTTGATTACCCGAACCTACTGATTTCAGTTTCTTGAACCCGCTGATTTCAATTTGCACCATGGTCCCGTTTTAGGGTTTATAGATTAATTTTTTTTAGAGTAAAGAGTGTTCAGGGTTTAAAAATGTGATTTATTAATTATTAGGTTTCAATTTCTATCTTAATATCCTGAACCAAATCCCATTAAAAAAACCCTTAGAAAGTAAAAACAATTATCGACTTTGTGGTAAATATACCCAACCATTGATGTAATTTTATGTCTAAGCACTCTTTTCAATCTTCGTGTTGCGAATGAACAAAATGTTTCTTTGTGGCTATAATTAAGATTTGCAGTTTAAACTTAATTGAATGTTTTTTACTGCTCGTTGATCATGCTTTTACATTAATGTCTTCTAGAATATAAACTTTGGTCATAATCTTTTTTCGCTTGTGTCTTTGGTCGAGTTCAATCCTAAGCCATTGTTTGAACTTGTTAGTGTGTTAAGAGATGGTTTTATTTATCTGTTCATGGATTATTATTTTTAATCTTCATTTTCTCATATTTAGCTCAATAAATTTTGCCCCTAATTAATATTTCATCTTTGCTGATGAAAAAGTGTCACATTTAATCAATTTTAGCTTAAAATTTGTTCATTTAACCTCAAGAATAAACACATTGTTTAGAGATAGTTAGTAAAACAATGTCACTTATATTTGACTTCTTTTATATTGATATAAATACGTTTTTCACCTAATAATACATTTACATATTGGACTCATATAAATGAGAGACACCATTATATTTTCATATATGTTAAAGGATTTATTTTTTAAACTCACTTGATTATTTTCTGACTCCGCCCCTGCTCAATGTGATATGTCTAAAATTTTATTCTTTAAAATTTATATTTTGTATTAAAGGTGTTTTAGACATTACATATTTAGTAGAGACAAAATTAAACAAAAGTTTTCTCGCAAAAATGATTAGTACAGATAAAAAATGTTATAGACTACAAATATCCTTTTGTATAATCATATGAACGATTTTTACAATTAACTCTGCAATAATTAAAAAACGTTTATCGAAAACAATAAACGACTTTCCCACTAATAGTTACAAAAATATTAGTTATGTTACATATTTCTTTTCAACTTTTTTCACTATTATTACTTTACTGAATTTTCACTGTGAGTTGTAGGCCAATATAAGAACAAAAAAAATAATAATAATTGGGCCATAAAACAAAATAGTAAAACAGGACCATATAACTCATAAATGGTACTCCTTAGGTTGTAGAAAAAAAAAAATTGTTCGGAAAAAAAAAATGATTGAAATATAATAAGTGTAGTAAGTGAAATCGTACTCCCTCTGTTGTAAAAAAGAAAAAGTTGTCCGGAAACAAAAAACGATTAAAATATGATAAATATAGTTAATGAATTGGCTTTTCATAAAAACGGTTGATATAGGTTATAAGTTTAAGGATGCCTTCGGTATTTTGGTATAATCACAAGAAAGATTTAATTAAAACCAATTTCATATCATTCTAAAAGTTTTATAGATCACATGGAAACAAAATATAGACAATTTAATTTAAATCTTACGATTTAATTCTATTATGTTGAGTCTTGAAGGATATCGGTTTAAAGTTTTTTCAGTGAATATTACTCATTTTGTTATTATTAAATAACCGATAGTTATTGCCATCTAAATCGTAAGTAAAGAAAACATTGGTAAATTAGATATAAAATAATTTGTAACGATGAGAAGAAACTAATTTCATATGATAAATACTAAATATATGAAATGCCACACATAAAGTAAACACTTACTTTTAATGGTCTTGACCACGTTTTGAAAGTTCATTTACCTTTCTAATTAAGTTTTCGGTTAATAACATATCGGTAAATCTAAGATATGTTTTCTAAATTTATAACTTTTTCATTTGACAATTTATCAACCGGTTTTGATCATCGAATCCAATATCGGTAAAACTGAAGTCCTTAATAAGATTAATGTATATCTATCATTAAAAATGTGGTTCGCTTAAATTATAACTAGCCAGAGTACCTTGCCATATATATGCAAAATGATAACCAACTTTTCATAATGTTCTAGCTTGTTTACTCCAAATGTGTTAAGAAATATCCATCTCCACTCTCTTTATTATTTTAATTTTCTTTTATTTAAATTTAAATTTAAATTTAATTTTTTTTCCGAAATTTCTTTTTCGGTTTTCTTTTTTGAAATTTTCTTTTTTTTTATATAAAAATCTTTTTTTTTTTTTTTAAAAGATATGATGCAACAACTTCTACAATAAAACCTTTTACAATGATGCAATAAATATAATGTAACAAATTTTTTAAATTATAATACAACAAACTTTAACGATGATGCAATGATGTAAATTTCGATTAATATCGAAATTGTATGACATTATTGATTCATAATTATAGTAATAATTTAACTAATTTAACAATGATGCAATATATATAATTACGATACAATAAAATTGTAAATACGATATAAACCAATCTACAAATATGATGTAATAACTTAAACATATGATCCACGAATTTTATGTAATACAAATATGATGTAATAAAATAATAACTAAAAAAAAACCTATCAAACTTTTTTTTGTTTGAAGAAAAAACTGTGTCATGACCGGTATCACTTCAAAGATAATTAAATTTATGATTTAATGATATAATTCAAAAGAAAAATATTTATTAATGCAAAAGTTATGATAGTTCGAAAATTTTGAAAGTTTTTTATTGTTTAATTGATGGAAAACCCACACTTCATAGGAATTATCCATTCTACCCACATTTTTGTTCTTTTATCTCTTCTTTCAATTAATTAAAATAATGACTCCATTAATATTGAGTATTAATCTAATTAATCAAAGGGTAACAATACTCCCTATTACACTAAACTCATTCTTTATAATAACCTTATCCACTTAAAATATCAAATAGTAGTTGATTTGACTTACCAATAAGTTTATAGTTTGGCATTATGTTGGTCGCCTTTCTCGAACCTTGATTTGTACTCAAACTCTATTTATACGTGGAATGACTAAATAGAGTATATATATAACCGTAAAATTCACGATTTAACCAAAAGATTAATATTATAAAACTAACGTAATGTTAAACACTACGAATAATATCAAATACAATTGATTAGAACGACTTTAGACCTCTCTGAAGCTCGTTACGCTAGTTTCTCTCTCTAGAACCGTAACAAGCTTTCTCTCTCTAGAATGATGGCATTTATGACGTTTAGGTGTGATATTTATACCCCTAGCACCTTGTTACGCACCCGCAACAAACGGGAGATATGTTGCACACGGAGCATTGATGTTGCATAGCGCAACATAGATGTTGCGCCCCTGTTGGTGTGCAACATGTATGTTATGTGCGCAACAACTGCGTAACATGCCATAAATACGCGTTTTTCGCTTTACAACTCGATCTATGTACACGTAAGACTTCACGACACATCCTAGATACAATACAAACTACAAACAAAGACATTTATGCTTCAAACACATTATATATTAGTAACGGTAGCTTAACCTTTATTAGAAAAAAGAATGGCACTAATTTAAATACTAGAATCTAGTATACTTTTACTTTGTTTAAGTTTACAAGTAAATGTTAAATGTTAGAAGATGATGATTTAATTTAATGAATATTATGAGTATGATTTAAAACAAATCAATAAAGTTTTCAATAAATATAATTTACACGACACATTTTTAAAAAGCCAAGAAATATAATCTTAAAATGATCAAATGGTATAAAACATTTCTGTCAAATAATTGAAAATTTGAACAGATAATAGCTGAAAACCATTTAAAATAAGCAATAAGTTTAGGTGGACTTACATACGTCCAGGTTCATTTAGTTATTTTCTTGCCTTTAGTCTACATATAATAACAATAATTGTTAGAGATAGATGTGTATATTTTAGAGAGAGAAGAAAAAGTTTCTAGAGAGAGAGTATGGAAGTCATGAATTCTAGAGCGAAAGAAGAAGATCAGTTTCATGTTATACATAAAGTCCCATCCGGTGATGGTCCTTATGTTAAAGCTAAACACGCTCAGGTTGATTCTTTTTCGTTCTCTGTTTTTTCACAAATTGTATTTCATAAAACGTATAGTTTACGTTAGGACTAGGTCAAAGCTGGACTCAGATCCCAGATATATGATAGAAGACTTATAACTTATAGGTCGGAATTAGTCTACAAAAACCAACCATATGGTTAGTTTTTATGTAGATTGATTTTATGTAATACCTAATTACGAAATCAATCTAAAAAAACAAACACGAAAAACTAAGACTTTTAGAACCAATCTCACTCGTTAGTCAAATATTAAAACCAAACTATTGATCATATATCTTAGTTTTGATATAATAAAAATTAAATTTATATTATGTATATAACATTTCTATAAATTTATATTATGTATATAAAATTTCTATAAATTTGTAAATTCTTACGTTCTAAATCTAATATAATTTAAATTCATTAAACTCATGTAGCTTGTGGAAAGAGATCAAGAGGGTGCAATAGTATGGTTTTGGAAAGCAATAAATGCAGGAGATAGAGTTGAGAGTGCCTTGAAGGACATGGCAGTTGTAATGAAGCAAATGGATCGAACGGAAGAAGCCATTGAAGCCATCAAGTCCTTTAGATATCGTTGTCCGAAAACTGCACAAGAATCCCTTGATAATGTCCTCATTGATCTTTTCAAGGTATGCATATAAAAGCATTCTTTGTCACATGTTCTGGTCGATACTATATCTGTACCTATCAGAACATGAAACAACAAATAAAAGATTGTCGTTAGACGGAAATCGACTGATTACCTAGTATTGATGTGGTTGTATATATATTGAGCAGAAATGTGGGAAAGTGGATGAACAAATTTTGTTATTAAAGCAAAAGCTTAGGATGATTTATAGAGGAGAAGCGTTTAATGGAAGACCAACAAAGACCGCGAGATCTCATGGCAAGAAGTTTCAAGTCTCGGTTCGACAAGAAACTTCAAGGATTCTGGTATTTTCAGTTCTTCTTAAAATCATTTGTATGCTCTTTTAAGAATTAAGAATAAAACCGAACTAAACCAAACCGAATAAAGTATAAGTGTATAACTTGACCAGTATTTCTTTTTCGATTAAACAGGGAAATTTGGGTTGGGCCTACATGCAAAAATCCAACTTTATGGCAGCAGAGGTGGTCTACAAGAAAGCCCAAATGATTGACCCTGATGCAAATAAGGCCTGCAACTTGGGCCTTTCCCTAATGAGGCAAGCTCGATACAACGAAGCATGTTCCGTCCTTCAAGGTGTCGTAAACGGTTTGATTCCCGGATCCGACGACATCAGAGCCAGAAACAGGGCCCAAGAGCTATTAACGGAGACGGAAACATGGCGTCCGACTGCCGAGTTGTTGCCCGACCTCCCTGGACTGGACCTAGATGCTGACTTTGTTAATGGGCTTGAAAAGTTGATGAATGTATGGGCCCCCAATAGGTCAAAAAGACTACCTATATTTGAACAAATTGAAAATTTTAGAGACCAAATAGCTTGTTAAAATCTTTAAATCTTATTATTATTTTTGGTTTACCAAAGTGTGAAATAAATGAGCTGGAGCTCATACTGTAAATAAGTTCTAGGGCCATAGTTGGTGATGTAAACAATTATATATCTATAGCAGTACTTGAACATATTTTATTATGAGTTGTTTAACTATGCTTCACTCTTAGATGTTAGACGGGGTTGCGTTTAAGAGTGTACTTGTATTGGACTTATAGACAGTCGATATGTGAGTTGGTTTGTTAATAATGAGGTTGTGAATTCAAGTCCCATGTCTGACAAAAATATGAATATTTATAATGTGTGATGTAATACTTGCTTATACAAAGAAAAGAACTAAACATATCATTTGTTAGAGCATATAGAAAATAAATAATAAATAATATATAACATCAACTTTTAAAAACATAACAAAATCAAAGGTTAGTTAGAAAAATGATTAATTTAATAAATCAAACAACTACAGTAATATATTACGACATGTTAATAATTTCTTAAAAAAAAAAAACACTCTAAATAACTCTAAATAATGTAAGCATTGGAGATGCTAAAGTGAGCTCATCGCCTAGAGCGAGGGAACCTGCATTTCATAAATCATATTCCGTAATAGGCACGTCTCAAGAAAGGTCTAGCTCGAGTGAGATGGTAAAATTCGTATGTAAGAAAAGTAATACTTCATGTCTCCCTCCATCCTAAGAGTATTGTTCATAGACAAAAAATACATAGACTAATAAAAATATATTTATTACACTTTTCAACCAATAAAACTATATTTTTAGCATTATTAAATTTTCTTATTCGTAGAATTTGGTTGTGAATAATTATTTTAGGACATACCAAAATAGAAAGATAAACAATATTAATAATATTGAGAGAGTATAACAAGTATGAAAGGTAGATGACTTTGATAGGAGTTAGGCAATCCCGAGCTTCATGACCTTTCCCGAGAGGTCATCTTTACAAATTCAAAAATGTTGGTCCTATCGACTCTAGCACTAGCTCCGGTCAGAAGGGTATTTTCGCAAAAATAAAAATCAATCTATATTTGATAAAATGGTCCTTAATAATTGATAAAAGAGTTAATTACAAAAATCGTCATTAAGGTTTATCTTAAATTACGGATTTCGTCCCTAAATTTAAAAAGTTGCATAAATCATCCACTTTTAGAAACTAATTAACTTTTTCGTTCCCAAGATTTGTTCCAGATACGGATTTTGTCTCTAAAGTTTGTCCTCAATTAAGGATTTTGTCCCTAAGGTTTGCCCCAACTACGAATGCAAATTAGAAATTAGGGACAAAAAGCGTAATTAATGTCTAAACTTAGACAATTTTTGCAACTTTTTAAACTTAGTAACAAAATCAATAATTTTGGATAAACTATAGGAACGATTTATATAATTAACTCTTGATAAAATATAACTAAATCTACCATTTTCTCGTGTAATTTATGAGAATAATAATTTCCTATAATATAATCTACTTAAACAAAATGGGTTCTTTTCCTTTACATTTTTCTAGATCTGGAACACTTCAATATATCATTATCAATTCAATTTAATGATTCAATCAGTAGATTATGATCATTTTGAAAACTACAAAAAAGATAATATAAATACAACTATAAAGTTATTAGTTTAGGTGGACATACAATATGTCCAAGTTCATTTAAAATATTCTTGTCATCTGCCTACATAATAATAGTATTTGTCAGGTATTTGTTATTCTAGAGAGAGAGAAAAAAAAAAGTTTTCTAGAGAGAGAAAGTATGGAAGTCGTGAATTTAAGAAGTAAAGAAGAAGTCAAGTTTCATGTTATTCATAAAATCCCATACGGTGATGGACCTTACGTAAAAGCTAAATATATCCAGGTCGATTCGTTTTTTGTTTTTAGTTTCGTTCACAAGTTGTATTTAATTACACGTACATGTTAACTTTAGTACAAGGTTAAAACGGGACTCTGATCCCGAGCATACATATGACTTATAGCTTGTAAGTCGTAACCCAAATAGTTGTTTATGTAGGCTGATTTTGTTTCTAAAACAGTCTACAAAAACAACTAAAAAACCCCCGGGTTTTAAAAACCAATATTACACACTTAACTCGTTAATTACATATTTCTTACTCGTTAAACTTCTAAATTATTTGAACCAAGTAAAACCATTGAATAAGTCTGATATTAAACTTAATGAAAATACTTCTAAAGCTAGATAAATATAAAAACGAGTTAATTGCAAAAATCGTCCCACATTTGGTAAATTGCAGATTTCATCCCAAAGGTTTCGAAAGTGCATAAACCGTCCATGTATGAAACGTTTGGTTTAGTTTTAGTCCTTGTCCAAAAGCAAAAAGACTTAATTACTCTCGTCTTCTTTCCCGTTTAACTTTCTATTTGAATATTTATTTTTTCTTAAACAAAAGTCATAATCCGATGAATTCTTTAAATATATTCATGCTTCATTATAACACAAACAAACTCTTTAAAAATATACACGCTCAACAAAACTCATCTTCAATATATCTTTAACAAGATCATTTCAACAACAAGATCATCATCAATAATCACCACCACTTAAACACTTACAAATCACAAATTAAATCACACATACATGTATGAAAATGCCGAAATCTATACTCACGTTTTAAGCTCACCGCCACAAAAAATGCTTAGTATGGACTAACGATAGGATATGTGAGGTTTTGTTGCTGAAAAAACCTTAACGAGTCTTCATAGGCTGCATGCGCGGAACCTCATGTGTCGCTTTTCCCACCGCATGTCGTCATTCTAGCGCAAGCCTCACGGTCGTCATCCTACTACCACGAACTCCGATGTCACCTCCTTCCACGATGTAGGATTTTGGGATTGCGTAAGATAAATTTTGGAAAAAGTGGCAGGAGATGAATTTGAATTCAGTTGTTAAAAAATGGCAAACAATAATAGGGGGAAATTAAGTAAGATAACATTTGGAATATTATTCAAAATGATGATGAATAAATCTGGAAAAATTCTTAAAATGATGAATAATTAATACTCTGAAATATTAGAAGGGTTGAAGATGAGGATAATTACGTCATTTTACTTTGGGGCAAGGACTAAAACCAAACCAAAAGTTTCACACATGGACGGTTTATGCACTTTCAAAACCCTTGGGATGAAATCTGCAATCCGACCAAATGTTAGGGACGATTTTTGCAATTAACTCTATAAAAACCTTCGATTGTATTTGTTTTATTTTCGTAAAATTTAATGGATTAGATTGAAAGATTGTTTAACATTAGTAAGTTAAAGTAAGCAAACTAATGAGATGAGTATATTATAAATGAAATTCATGTAGCTTGTGGAAAAGGATCAAGAGGGTGCAATAGTGTGGTTTTGGAAGGCGATAAATGAAGGAAATCGAGTGGAGAGTGCCTTGAAAGACATGGCAATTATAATGAAAAAACTCGATAGAGCTGAAGAAGCCATTGAAGCCATCAAGTCCTTTCGGTGTCGCTGTCTCAAAAGTGCACAAGAATCTCTTGATAATGTCCTTATTGATTTGTATAAGGTAAGACTTCCGATGTCTACCTACATTTCCATCCATATTTTTTTGTCACGAGTTATGATTGATACCAGACTAGTTGCAGTATCAATCAGAACACGTGACAAACAAGGTAAACAAAGTGGCATTGGATTAAAAACGACCCTCAGTTTACTTATACATGTAGAATGCACATATACGAGTAGATTCCCTGCATAACATCTCATCGAGTGTATATATCAATACATATTACTATTTTGACTCATAACGAAATATAGATGTGGTTTGATATTTATTGATAGAAATGTGGGAAAGTCGATGAACAAATAGAGCTACTAAAGCAAAAGCTTAGGATGATTTACAAAGGAGAAGCATTTAACGGAAAACCAATAAGGACCGCTAGAATCAACGGCAAGAAGTTTGAAGTCTCGATCAGTCACGAAACTTCCAGAATTCTGGTATTTTTGTTTTTTTAAAACATTTGTATGTAACAGTTGAACTAAACTTAACCGAACTCATTATGATTTGATAATTATGTCTTTTCGGATTAAACAGGGAGACTTGGGCTGGGCCTACATGAAAAAATCCAACTTTATGGCTGCAGAGTTGGTCTACAAGAAAGCCCAAATGATTGACCCTGATTCAAATAAGGCCTGCAACTTGGCCCGGTGCTTAATGAAGCAAGCCCGATACAACGAAGCATGTTCGGTCCTTCAACATGTCGTCAACGGTGAGATACATGGATCCCATGACATCAGGGTAAGAAACAGGGCCCGGAAACTTATAATGGAGACGGAAATATGGCGTCCAACGGCAGATTTGTTGCCGGAGCTTCCTGGACTGGACCTAAATGAGGAGTTTGTTAATTGGGTTGAAAAGTTAACGAATGTATGGGCCGTAAATAGATCAAAAAGGCTACCCATATTTGAACAGATTGAAAATGTTTAGGACCATATAGCTTGTATAACTTTAGACTGTTTTTGAGTGTTGGTGTAAAAATTATATATCGTTAGCGATACTGGTATAAATAGAACCTTTAAAAACGACAGCTAGCAACAAACAAGAAAGCACGCTCTCGAGCCTTAAACATGTCGTGAAACAAGAAGAACATCATAATGAAAATATATATATTATATATCAGAATTAGTTTCTAAGTACAATCTATACCAGTATTGTCTCGCAATATAAGCTTTTATGGTCAACTAAAAGAAGAAACAAAATCATCGGGTAAAGAAATGAACATAGGTCAAAAACCGAGATGCAAGTTCACTTGACACATTTGACACCGTGACAAGCTGAGAAAAATATAACGAGAACGAGTGCAATGATGATTGCTAAAACTATCAGTTTGATCTTCATATTCTTCAACCACATTTTTCTTCTCAACTGTGTGCCCTGTGTCCTAAAACCCTGTGCCTGCAACGTTACGAAAATCCCCAATTAGAACATATAAGACATACAATAAGCAAAACCGTTATCTTATTTGATGTAAAATTTGCATTTGCACTTGAAATTAATTACCTGAGAGTGAAGGGTCTCTGTTTTATCAACCAAAAGCTCAATCTTCTCTCCACGGTCAAGAACCTACAGGGTCGATTACAAGATCAGATACGAACCTTAAAACATGTATGTAAAACTATGTAATATAATGTGCTGATGTGGCAATTTTGACCCGTTCAATGAGTCGAATAAAAAATCAATTAAGAATGAAAGGCGGTAAATGGTGTGAAATGTGGCCAACGTCTATTTTTAATGCATACATCCTAAAACCGTATATTCAATGTCTTAGATTATCATTTCAATTATACTGTTTTAGTAGATATAATAACGCATTACATATTTATAACATTTTTAAATGGACTAAAAAATTGTTCACGGGTCAACCAAACCCAACTGGCCCGTTTCGACCTGTCCATCTTTCTACCTCGAATAATGACATTCATGTCATGCACAATGAAATGTGAAACATCTATATTATTACACTATAAATATGGATAAAAGTTAACCCGAAATGAACTACTACTTTAGAAGGTAACCCAAAATGACGTATATTAGTATATATGGGTTGAAATTGACCCGTCAAAATGCGTTACCTTTTCAATGTTCTCCATCATCACACCTTTGACTTCTGAAACCTGAGCCTTGACTTTCGAAAGCTTGCTGATCTCTTCTGGATGGTCCACACAATACTGCATCTGTTCCTTCAGCTTGGGACTGGTATTAATAAGTTTTGCGCGATTAACGATTAAAACTTGCAGAACGTAAAAAAAAGACGGCAGACGAAATTAGAAAATGAGATTACCCGAACTCTTTGTTCAGGCTATTGGCAACAGCCGTTGCAGCTTTTCCTCCAGCATATTTCTTGGTAAAATCGTCCTTGATTCTCTCTAGATAAGCCATTGGAATTTGACGACCAACAGCTTCAACAGCAACCACGCAGTACGCTGCATAATTTAATAAGAAGTTAAAATTTAGTAGATTTTATGATCAACCAAGCAAATGAAGAATATGTGATTATAGAATATAGCAGTTATTCTGTTTTCACTCATCCCATCTGTTTTCGTCGTTAAAAAGTTGTTAGATATGACTTTGAATACTATAATATATCTACATAAAAAACACAATCAAACATGCGCAAGATGTTCAAACCAGAGAAATCGGGAAGTTAAATGACAAACGGATTTTTACGAAGCAAAGTGATTGTCAGAAAACACAAAGTCACTCATGGTTGAGGAAAAAATACAGTATCGCGAAAATTGACTAGTTATTGTATAAGAAGCTATTTTAGTATGAAATTTATGTAATGAACTGACTCATAAATCTAGGACGAACCAAATTTTTTGCGCAATATGTACCAGATACTCGTCTAGTATGCCTATGTCTTAACTTTTCTTTTTCTTTTTTCGACAAGACAATTTTTTCATCCACACATAATTACAAGTTGTCGACTACTGAACCCAATTAAAGTCCAAAAATTCACTAATGGATTAATGAAATTACTTTAAAATGTGATAATGATGATGGCGGGCTTTACTTTATGCCTACATTTGTTTTTTTTATCTATAATATGATAGTTAATTAGTGATTAATGATGCTTTAGTTTTGGTCTGCCTAATTATTGGTAATAGGGTATGAGTTTACTTACTTTCATGCTTTTTTCTTTAACATCATTTCAATATATTTTACTTTCATGTCTTTCGGAGTGGTTGTTCAAGCTGAGAGCTTGAGGTTAATGTGACACTCAGTCACATTCCATTTGTATTTATTGACATTGGGTATTAATATATTTTACCGGGTTCCTAGACCGCCATTTATGATACTATAATCACATAAACACCTTTAACATAACATCTAAAGTAATTTCCGTTAGTACTTCATTCAGTCATCAATATTTTAAATGGATAAGTGTTTGAAAATGTATTCACTCTCACATCTATAGTATACATCCAACTTTAAACGGGTTTATTATATGTATCTAACTTCGAAAATACATAAATACATTCATTGTATGTATCCAACCAATTAAAAACCTCTAAACATGTAACATGACACATGACGTGGCAACTTATATGGTTGGCATGTAGGAACAAATACATACAATAACGATATTTTAAAGTTAGATACATACAATAGACCAGTTTAAACTTAAAAAACAAGTAAATTAGCACATTAAACATAAACAAACAAATCAAGCATCATTTGGCAATCAAATCATATAAACAACAAAACAAAACCAGATGAAACTTACTAAATCCATCTTCAACGAGATAATTAAACGTATGTCCATCACACGAATACGTAAACTTATTATTCGTAGCAGGAAGTTTTTGCAGACATTGAGCAGCAATATTAGTGAAATTTCCGGTGAATTCAGTGTATTCCGATAGAATCACAGTTCCTCTAGAAACAAAGGTGTAGATTAGTGATTGTTGTTTCATGATTATTAGATATGTTTTACTTCTTCTCAGATTAGTGATCTAGAGAGAGAAATTGGGAGAGATATTGAGAGAGAATTTGAGTTTACTTATAGATGAAGTAAAGGTGTTTTCTGGTTTGGTGTTAACAAAGTTTGTTACTTGGAAAATAACGGAAAGGTTTCCAGCTGTAAACTGATTGTTACATATTTTGAATTTTCTGGATTTTTGTGCTAAATTGTTAAAGCACCCAGGAGCGATAACGAGAATTGTGGATTATCATGAGATTTTTTTTGCTAAGATAGCATCTATAATTCAAGTCGTGAATTTTTTTGATTAAGAATAATGAAAGTTGTGGGAGATGTGAGACTTATAATTTTTTGTTTTTCTTTTTTTAATATTTAAATAAGATAAATATAAGATTTTATTAAAATAAAAAATAAAATTACGATTCAATAATTAACATAATATACAAACACATACAATAAAAATAAAATTACAACATAATAATTAAGAAAAATACAAATACGTAACGTAAAAATAGGTAACGTTGTCGATAGTCTTCCGCAAGTGTCGAAATGTACGCCACGAGATCCTCGCGAAGTCTGTTGTGTGTGCTCTTGTCTTTAATCTCTCTATTAATCCGGATACGTTCGTTGACTCTCTCGTTAAAAGTTCGGGTAACACCTGTAACCGGAGGAGCATACCATTCATGGGCATCACAAATCGACCGTCTGTTGTCTTCAACAATCATGTAGTGCAATATGATAGCCCCATACATAACTCTTCTTAACTTGTTCATCTTGTAAAATCTCGTTGCATGTTTTATAATCCCCCAAAGACCTTGAAGAACACCAAATGCCAGTTCGATATCCTTTCTCGCACTCTCTTGGAAACGTTTGATTTTTTGACGTGGTTCGTCAAATGGGTACGAAAAAGCTTTAACAAATGTAGACCACTCCGGATATATATCGTCTGCAAGGTAGTATCCTTTATTATACTCGTGGCCGTTGACGGTGAATCTGTAATCCGGGGATGAGTCGTTGAGCATATCATGAAACAACGACGATTGTTTAAGCACGTTGATGTCGTTGTTCGACCCCGCGACACCGAAATAAGCATGCCATATCCAAAGATCGTACGACGCAACAACTTCCAACATAACCGTTGGATAACCATGGTCACCTTGTGTGTATTGCCCTTTGTATGCATTTGGACATTGATCTCATTTCCAATGCATACAGTCGATGCTACCATGCATACCCTTAAATCCGTGAACCTCATCGTGTTTTTGATATAAACGATTAACATCATCTTGTGTTG
This sequence comes from Senecio squalidus, assembly GCA_910822075.1. Classification (NCBI taxonomy): domain Eukaryota; kingdom Viridiplantae; phylum Streptophyta; class Magnoliopsida; order Asterales; family Asteraceae; genus Senecio; species Senecio squalidus. Next base: position 4,226,817 of record CAJVGC010000001.1, on the reverse strand, counting down.
GGGTTCTTAGATAAACGTTTGTATAAAGATGGATTACACATTTAAAAAAATTATCTAGGGATTCAGATGGTGTTCTTTCTGACATTTGTAAATATTCGTCAAAAGCGTACGGAGTAATCTCATACGTCATCATACGCATAGCGGACGTGCATTTATGTAAACAAGTAAAACCCATTTTACCCATACAAACGAGTCGTTGTTTGAAATATTTAAAATAGTCGGACAAGGGTTCTACGGAGTAATTAGATATACCTTCGACTATTCTGAGGAAAAGAGGTTTTCTCATACGAAATTGTCTACGGAAATATTCATCCGGGTACGTGCTTTTTGTCACACCCCGCTCAGGCGGAAACCCGAGGTGTAAACAGTATCAATAATATCAGAGTTTCAAGGTTACAACAATATAAAATGACAAAAGCATCATCGAATTAAATATAAGTTTCGAGATACAAAGGTTTACATAAATCCGAATAAATAAGATACAAACGACATCATATGGATCCTAAAGGAACTAAATCAAACAAAACAAGTTCCAAGCATATGATCCACGTAGTCACAAAAGCATGTCATCAACAAACGTGACCTCAAATCCCTGAAAAGCGTTAAAAATACGAGGTCAACATAAAATTGGTAGGTTATTCACATTTTTATAAAACATTAAGTTTAAAAGGTTTTGACCCAGTTTGAAATATATTTTGAAAAACCATTAGTAAAATATATATCTTGAATTATAAACAAATAAGAGTCATGCATAACCTTAGAATAGTAATACACCTGAACCTAACAATCAAGGCAACAACCCCCACATTAGTGCGTTAAACTAAGGTCATTCTCGAATAACATACGGTAATAATATCGAATCATAGGGACCGCACACCGATAAAATCCCATATCAACGATGAGGGTTTGTTATATATATATATATATATATATATATATATATATATATATATATATATATATATATATACCGGTGGCTCAAATAGAGTTCACAGTGTTACGGGGCATTATACTACCACTAAGGCCATATAAGTAAAGGTAACGCTACATCTAAGACATCATAATCTACATTTGTACAAACAAGATATAATTAAGTTCAAATAACGCTAATCATGCCCACGTATAAAAGCGGTAAAAAGGGGCAACTAATAAATCACGAATAAGCGATAAACACGTCGAGTAGACCAAAGTCAGGGGAATAACGCTCCACCGCCTAAGTGACCTAGCATAAAGACATCGGAAGTCTAAGTATCTCTATAACGTAGTAGGGTTTAGCCTTAAATGATTAACGTTGTATTATATATTATATTTTAAAAGTGTTCGAAAGAATAATATATCGAGTTAAAGATGTCGAATAAAAAGATAGCGATATTTCGTGTCAAAGTGGTGAGTAAAAGATATTTGATATTTCGAGTAATAATGACTACTAGAATATATCGATTATTTAAGTCTATAAAGACGATTAGAAAGGAATGATATTTCGAGCCGAAAATGACTAACAGAAATATCGGTCGAAGATAGAATACTAATACCAAAGTTTAGTCGAAGTCAACCAAAGTCAACGTCAAATGATAGTTGACTTGGTCAAAGTCAACGATTTCCAAATGAGTCAAAGTCAACTAAAAGTCAACTTTGACATTTTGAATAATTTAAGAAATCGTTTAAATATTTTGAGTAAAAATAGTTTGAAAACAATTTTATAAAAGTTTGACGAAAGATAAGGTTTAAAATCCAAGATTTTGATTGTATTTAAGAAAAGGTATAATTGTCCAAAATACGTATGTTTTGCGAATAATATAGTAATATATATCACGTTTAAGATTGCGATTACGTTTTGAGTCTAAGAAGTATATTTGTCAGTATATACTACTTTATATATAATAATATATGTTTATGTATACTTATTTTCGTTCAAATTACGCGAAGTTACGAAATCAGCAGCTCATTGCGGCGCACTGGGACTTTAGTGCGTCACACCGAATTTTAACCTTTTACGTTTTAGTGTCGATAAGTTAATTTAAGTTTTATATGAATATTTCCAGAGTATTATTTACATATATAAATGTTGATATAAGTTATTTATATATCATATATACAAGTTTTTACATAATAATACTTAGAAATACTAATTAAAGTGTATAAAACCTTTATAGGTATAATTAGTCCAAATTAGTCAAAAGTCTAAGAATATGAGAACAACATTTTCGGTAGGAATTTACTAATATTTCCTATATGAAAATTATCCGATTTTACATATAAGTTCATAATATTCCATTTTTAGGTTAAGATAACTAATAACCTATTAACATGTCATTAACTTGTATATTATGTTAATTTTTATATTTTCATCCATTTTAACTATTTTAACTTTTTATATAAGTTACTTAGATGGATATTTAGTGGAATTAAGAAAACAAAATGGAGAAATTAATGGTTTAATAGGGAACATCGAAGACCTCCTCAAAATCTACCAAGAGTCGCTAGAATCGTCTCGAAATCTCTCGGAAACGAACTTCACAAGTGGTGGTGAGGAGGAAACAAACTCCACACACAAAACAACCACTTGTTAGAAGATACTTAAGGAAAAAGTATTAAAATAAGGTTTAAAGATGATTTTAACTTATCAATCTTCAATATGTGAAATTCTCCATGATTATTAACAAAATGAGAATGGAAGATGAAGATATGGTGGATTAATTCATTGCAAGAACATAAGAGTTTATGTTAGAACCTTCTTTGTAACAAATGAGGAGAATTAAAGGTCGAAAAGATAGGATTAGGGATGAAAAAACTTACCAAGTGTAGTGTGATCAAGAAGAAGATGATGTATGATCTTCTTCTAACACAAAACCACTCTAGAATGTGATTAATATCTCACCAATCGGTTTGTTAAACAACTATGATACAAACACTTTGTTACTATACAGTATATAACTATATGTAAATTAAAGTTCAAATATTTAATATGTTAAAAATAAATCAAATATTGATAGTATTTATATTTATTTTCATAGATAAGTGCTTGAAAATAAACAAACTTCTTACAAAAGCCTATTGCATGCATTTAAATATATTTTTTTCTGTATTTGTTAAAGTTCTATAGACTACATTTGTATGTGTAAATTGACCTATAACTCGTTATATGTTAACATGAAGCCGGGTATTATATAATTTATTTACTTTTATGCCTAGCCAGCATATTAATATCATCTATATTTTTCTAAAATATATTTTTTTTCTAATTATTAGAAAACTCTACTCTTATTTATTTAAAAGTGTTATTGTACTATGAATGTGAATAGTGTAGGTTCTGTTTACGTTCTTCATTAGGTGACTCTAAAGTGTGTATTGCACAAATCCGAAGTTCCTACATCCGTGTGACCCTTTTAGCCAACAAACATCGATTACTTTTTTGAATGATATATTCTTCTGAAAATCCTTGAAACAATAAGATAATGCTTCGTTTTTCCTTCGACGCGACCTCTAACCCGACATTTCTTCTCAAACTTTCTAACTAGCCGGAGAATCTTCGTAAGCAAAGATGCAAAGGAGCTAAGAAAAACCTTACCCACCTCTCCACAAACTATTTACTCTAAGCATCTCCTAAAGCCCAACACAACTTTTATTAACAGGCCCATTGTTAGACATCCCCATTGGCCCATATGTTATCATTAGTTTTCTGTATCTAAGATCCATCAACACAACCTCTAAATATATATTGTTTATAAACGTCTAAAGTGAGTGACCCATCATTCCATCAACATAGGTTTAAGTCCACGTCTAAGTCTCATTAGGAACATAAATGGGTAGTGTATTGCCTTTCTATAAAAGAAGGAAAGAATAAAAACAAAATGAAGAAAAAATAAAATAAAAATGTTATTAAGAAGGTTAAATTGAAAATATTGATAAAAGACTTAAACAATAATAACAATAATTTTAATTATTTATTTTACAAATAATACGTATAAAAATTACTTTAGATCGAAAAAAGTAAAATATAAATATTCATGAATACATTATATATATATATATATATATATATATATATATATATATATATATATATATATATATATATATATATATATATATACTAGTATGGTACACGCGCATTGCGGCTGCGGACAAAAATATATATTTTACAAAATTAAATTAATTAATATCACTACGGAAACTAAATACATAAAATGGTAAGAATAAAAAAAAGGAAAAAGAATTTAAACTACAATGATAATGTGAAAAATAAAAATACAAAATTCATTCAAAATAATAACATTAACTATTGAAACACCATGTAATTAATTCATTATGTAAAACTTTTAGATAGACAACATGTGAGGTGTATAATCTGTCCCATTTTTTGCAGCTTCATTAAAACATTTGTATTTTCACATGATATCTTTTTTGACAAAGCGACATAGAAATGTTCCTCAGAAAATAGATAACGTATTTATGTGTAATAATCAAGGGAACATTGTTCGTGTTGTTTTAAACATTGTTGCTCGAAGTATTGTTGTCGTTGGTTGGGACAAATGTTGATTTGAGCATTGTTTAGGCTTTGTGCATTGGTGTTATGGCTTTCAGAGTTTATGTTGAACTGAACAATATCTTGTTCACAAAAATATTGAATTGTGAAAATAACTTATATAGTGTTTTAGTATGTCAAAATTATTTTTTTCATAGTTTGTATGTGTTTGTCACCAATCATCTATTTTTGAGAATTTCAATTTATAAAAGTCGAGGCATACCATCTAGTTTTGAGAGTTCCAATTCATAAAAGTTGAGACACGTCATCTACACCAATAGAAAAGTATTAATCCTAAAACTTGTTAATGCTACACCAAATTTAAAGTTGAAGTAAAAAAAAATTAATCATGATAAACCCGTTTTAACGTCTCACCTTGATCATACCTCAACAACTCCCGCACAACTAAAGAGAATATTAATGAATAAGTTTTTCTTTTAAAGTCTGTGAGCAGTCTGCACCCACATAATTTATAAAAACATAATTTAGTAAGCTCGTCTAACGGGTTAAAAAAATATATTATTTGACACGTAAATTGTAAATAATAAGGGATAAAATGTGTTTAGGTCAATCTATCAAACATGTTTGGGTCTTTTAGAAAGAACAAAACTTGTTTTCAACTTGAATAGATGAAGCTTTATTGATTCTTGAACCTCTTTCGACTTCTCATTTTCTATCAAACTTTATTGATTGTTGTAGAGTTTGGAATTAAACTTGTTTATGAATTTGACCCAAACATTTGTCCCACTTTGTTTAAAATTAAATGTCGTTAATTATCGCATGAACTCACATAAGAGTTTTGGTTTCCAATCATAAATTCTTTAATCAATATATCAATATTGTTTTTAACAAAACATAAAAATAGTTTTATTATATGAAAGAAAATAGCTAATAGTTATTGGAGTACTTTAGTTATTGTTATTGTGGTAATTAAAGACATACTAATCTAGATTTATAAACTATTATTTCTTTCCTTTTTATTATATTTATACATTAACTAACATTAATTGTAATAAGATGTTTTAAATGATGATATGTTGTGAGAGACATAAAAAGGATAGATAAGTAATTTCAATTATTTAAAATTTAAGAGATTAAGAGTATGAGGGAAATGTTTTATAATATAATAAATAAATATATATATATATATATATATATATATATATATATATATATATATATATATATATATATATATATATATATATATATATATATATATATATATATATATATATATATATTCAAAACTTTTAAAAGTATTGAATCTATTGACAATGAGATTGAATCCATTCACAACATTACATGTGGGCTTGTTGCATTGTCAAGTCAACCTATAAATAGTCACTAATTATTTTAGTAACAGGATGATTTTGTTGAGGTATAAAACAAGTAAACAACTATTCAGATTGATATCATTGTTTTAGATATAAGATAAGTTATATGATAGTCATCGATCAGCCACATAATTTTAACATCAACCATCGGATTTTAGGGAAGATCATTTTAAAAACTTTGCACAACGAGTTGTTATCAACAAAATATGATTGCACAACGAGTTGTTATCAACAAAATATGATTGACAATATAAAAATTAGATAAACTATCATAAAAGGTGACCTTGAATGTTGGATTCTCATTGGCTTCACTTTTGTTGAGGATATCTATCGGCATAAAATGAGTCATTTACTTAAAATAGATTTCTTTTTTTCTTCAAAATCTCAAATAATGTGACCAGATTTCTATTGTTAGATATCAAAAATATTTAATATATGTATTGGTTAAATCTTTCTTATTAATATTTTTTACTCGGTGCGCTTAGTATGATTTGAATTTAAACATATCTATAATCGAAGCTGAATATTCAGCTAATCGAATTTCATAACTGAACCATCAGTTGTATATAACTTGGTCAGTTTACCTAGCTTGGTTAAATCTATTAATTCAGTTATAATTCGATCAAATCTGTCTTTTACTCGCAATAAGAACAACTAATTTTGTGCATTTTATTCCGGTTACCCTATAATAGATTTTGCTTGTTATTTATTTTCAACAAGGGAGTCCCTTTACTACATTTGTGTATATATATATAGTTGATTATTTTGACGATTTCTTCAACCATTTCCTTTTATGTTATCTTTTCACAAGTTTTATTTTCAAGACATTTACTGCAAACACATGTTATCTATATGATTTGTATTATAAGTTTGTTAAAGAAGCAATTAGAGAATTATACACGGATACAAATTTATAATACCAAGCCGTGTGAAAATTATACATTATGGTCATTTTATTATAAAGTCGTGTGAAAGATGTATAAGTCTATATTTATCATAGAAGTCGTGCGAAACTTGTATGTCATAATTTATCACTTAAGTCGTGTAAAAAATATATATGAATATAAAGTTATATTTTATATTTTTAAGATGGCAATTAATTTAATCCATAATTATTTATATTGTTATTTGTAACAAGCCAATTAGAGTATAATATAATATATATGTTTCTAAAGTTATTATATGTGACTATGTCTTAACCTCTATAGATTTGTAGTTTCTAAGATATAGTAATGCACAAATGATTTGTTATGTAAATTTATTACAAAAACCGTGTGAAAGTATAAATGGTGTAAACTTATAAAAGATGAGTGAAATTTTTATAGAACCGTGTGAGAATTATGAAAACTTTATAAAAGCCGTGTTAGAATTATATTTCGATTTAACTTTATCTTGAAATCTATGAGAAAACTATAAATGGATGTATATGATTTTTGTTTACTTGGATAAATGACTTTTTTTAGCCGATCACATGGCTTCGGTAGAACACATCTAGCGAGAATCTTCTCTCGAATCCTTACATTTTTCGGTAAAGTTAAAAAAAAATATATTATCGTGTCAAACGCAAAACTAACGCAAATCTGTTGCTAAAGATGTATGATGCAAATCTCACAAAGACACTGATGGATATCTATGTGTAGTGCTCTAAATAATAACTCATATTAATGTTTTTTAGCTCGATCTTACCGACAACATCTTTACCAACAACTTTTACTTATATGTATAGATAAAACTTTTTTCCATGTTTGCAGTTTTGCATTAGGTGTTTACTTTTGTCATATAATGACATTTTACCATAATGTGCAAATTGAACAATTATCTAGACATTTGGCAGCGTCCGGTTTTAGGGCGTGCAATAAAGACGATCCCAATGACCCTAAACTGTTTTTTGTATTACAATTTATATATAGGTTAAAACTCGGTTTTTATATATATAATTATCGTACTACTTAATAAACTTTACTTAGCTATGTTTAAAGCATTAACTGTAGCAAATTGTTTTGAAAAATAGATAATGTTAGTGTATATAGGGGTACCAATTTTTATTTTTGCACATGGCTTTTAAACTCACGGATCCGGCCATGATCATATCGGGTCATTTATGTAATATTTAAATTTATAAGATTGTTTTATTTTGAAGATGGTAATTAAGATTGCATTCATACAACAAAATATTATACGCGTGCATATTTGATTTCCTATATTTAACATTTACACTCTAATATTAATTAGTATTTATATTTCTTTACACAAACCAAATATGAGTTTTCTAATATGTGTACATAAAATAAAAATTGCATCTAATAACCTTATTTTTTTTCTTAAAAGATTGATATATTTGTTATCCGAAACTTTAGTCGTAAAAGAAAATCTCATGTTTGATTAATAGAAATATTATGTTTGATTAATGCCGGTAACATGTGTATAAAATACACATATTAGAAAAATCCGATTTTATTATATGAATTGTTTGAACACAAAACATTACATATTTATCTTTCAAAGCTTTTATAAAAAAAAAAAGATAAAAATAAAAAAGGAGAGAAAGAAATAGTTGTCAACCAATACGTGTTATCCAAACTTCCAAAATTGTTTTTTATTTGTAATTTTGTAACGGAAACAATTAATTACGAGATATAATCAAAACACAATAGTTAAAAGTCAAATTGTAATAGTATTATTTCACTTATAAATACCTTGGCTGTCTACATATATCGTAACAACTAATTAAGTATATTTGATCTTTTGAAGTTTCTTAGTGAGTATTCTTTGATGGCTAAATTCAAGGTTTCTTCGCAAAGCCTCTTGTTTCTTACCATTATCATATTCTTGATCATGGCTTCGATGACTCCTCCATCACTCTCAAGAAAACTAATTTCTTCTTCGTCGTCTTCTAATACAATGGTTATTGATCATCAACCTAAAACAACCCGTGATATGAATTCAACCTCTTTGGAGCATTCAACAACTCGTGCGGCATATAAAGGTAATAAACATGAAGTTCCAAGTGGACCAAACCCAATAAACAACGGTATGGCTGGTTGAACCGCAAGAAGAAAAAAAAATAGTGATCGAAAGTCAAGAAATCTTGGGTAATATTTAGGTTCTAAATACCGAATGTTAATGGTATATGATAATTTTAGTAGTTGACTTTGGTGCTTGTATAGCCTATATACAATAAAGTTTATATCAATAATATAGAATACTACATTTATGTATGATCGTTTTTTATAATTTGTTCGTAGACATATTTTTTCAAACAAAATTCTATTATTAAAAAATATAAAATTAATCATAGTCAAACCTTGGATGTCCATTTCATGGACACTGAAAGCCATGCACGACATCGCATGAGGGTTGTTGTATTGTCTACATATAAAGATCAAACCAATAGTCTTCGAAACCGACGTATTGTTTTATATTTGTTAATTGCCGAAAGAGCAATAAATTTTATAATTTTTTTCGATAAACAATACTATAATATATTAATCCTATAATATATTAGTAATATATATTCATAGTATGTTTTATAACATTATAATCAATGTTGTAATAGTTGCTAGGCGTACGTTAGACGGTGGAGCAGAGATTAGGGATTTATTGAGATTAATCGTAGATTAATTGTAGGGTTAATCGAAATTAGTTAGATTGAATATTTAATATATAATAAAAGAGGGACCTTAAATGACACATGACCAAATAAGATCCATTTGATGGGTTAAGTACTTTGATTTCAGCCGTTAGATCAGATTGATAATTTCATCAAAAACAATTATTATTTTACATCCCATTATAATACATAATTACATTCTCTCTCTTTCATTTCATCTCCACTGAAATAAATAAAAAAGAAATAAAACATAATTATGATTTACCTATAAAATCGTTTAATTTGTACTATGATTACTATATTGTTATATTTTAAAATCTTCTAACAAAAAAATATCAAAACATGTGTATAAACGTAAATGTATATATGTTATTATACGTATAACATTGTTTTCTCAAAATAACTTAAAATTTACATAAATATAAAGTTTACGATTAACTTGACAGATTCATCCAATTGAACCCAAACTCAAAAGAGGACTTGTGAAAGAAAAAAGTCGTCCCGCCACATCAGGCGGGTTGCTTCCTTTGTCGTCACCGAGGAGCTCTTGGCGAGGAGACCTTAGGATAAATTTTATTTTTGTCTGCGCTATCGCGAGACAATAATCTAGTATATACTCAAAGAGATACATCAAAAGCTTGTCATAGTATGAACCGTTAGATAGTTTGATCTTTGATTTTCGACCCTTACATGAAAATGATGATGTCATATGACATCATTATTAACTATTTTCATTTTAACCATTTCATTTTATATGAAATTTTAACCTCTCAATCTTAGTATATATTTGCATAAAAATAATTTCACACCATTTTTTTAAATCTTGAATATATCTTTTATATATTAAACTTTTTTTTATAGAAAATATTCATTTATTTGGGGTTTTCTTTTTATCTTTTATATATTAAACCCTTTTTTATAAAAAATATTCATATTTCGGGGGGTTTTTTAATCCTTTTTAATATTAGATTAGATTTATAAAATTATAGTAAAAACATAAAAAAAAAACTTTTTTTCTTTCTAATAAAATAAAAACATATAACCCCAATAAAAATAATATTGTGAAACTTCTTAATCTAACATATAAAAGGACATTCGTATGTATACATGCAATCATATATATTAGACTAACAACTTTATTTGGTTATAGTAGTCTAATATATATGTAAAATATAAAAGGAGACACATTCGTATGTAACATATAAAAGCCTTTAAGCAATTATAGACTACAAACAAAATTGGTTCTAGTAACGAATTATTTTAATAACGACTATTTTTTTATCACTAATAACTTTATTTAGTCACCATTAAAAAAATAGTCACTAAACAAAATAAGTGACCAAAAATAAGAAAATGATCGGTGACCAAAAATTAGTGACCAAGTTTGTGTCGTCACTAATGACCTTTTTTTTAGTAAGATACTTTATGTGTTTGGTGTTACTAGCTGGAGCTGGAGCTTATGGTTGAGCTTGGGCTAGAGCTGGAGCTTAGGCTTATGGTCGGAGCTAAAGATTATATATAAGAATGAAAAACGTGTTTGGTAAAGTAGCTGGAACTTGAACTTCTAAGTGTAAAAAGACATAAAAGGGTATATAATAATATATATTTTAGTTAAAATGAAAGGTATTTACGTCATTTTGTTTACCATAAACACATGCCACTTTTATAAACTACTTCAAGTGAAGTATTATTTTGGGGTTTCTAGAGGCTTATATTTTTATTAATCTCATTAAACCAAACAAAACACAATACACTGTTCGGAAGTAACTTATTCCATATTAGCATTAGTAATTATAAGAAAATTATAGTAAATAATAAGCTTAAAGTAGCTTTATAAGCCTCAAAGCCTGCTGGAAAAACCCCGTCCTATCGCAACGGTGTGGGGCGTGTGATCTTAATTTTATAAATATCTCCATCCTATGATCATTGATGTAATAAGACCACTTCCAACGCACTCATTGGTTTTTCAACCGATGGCACCGCCATCATCCCTTGCCATCATCCCTTTGCTTCCATCCCTTTTGAGAAGCTTAAACGGATGAATTTATGTGGGGCCCCCGTCGCTTTTAATATTTTTTTTTTTAAAACAACTTACAATACTCTATATAATCCATACACATATAACAATTTAACACAACATATATTTACAATACACATTCATCATTCAAACACACACATTCAACACTCAAACTCAAACACAACCAGAAAAAATGCCAAGAAAACAAACGAAAAAAGCACCTTCGGTGAGCAAAGACATGTTTCAAAATTTAATAAACAACGACGACGAAGACGAAGATTAGACGTTTATTTTTTTCTATTGTAATTTTTTTTATTGTATTGTTTTTTATTTATTTTAATGTAATGGTGTTAATGTTTTCTATTTTAATGAAGTTGTTTTAATAAGTTTTGTTATATTTTAAATGTAAAAATAATAAAATATGTGGGGTCCAGAGAAACTGACTGACCGATAACTGTTGCAGTGATTTAGTCAGTGATTTAATCAGTTTGGTGTCAGCTGACGTGGCGCTGAGTTGGAAAAAATTGACCGTGTCAGTAGGAACAACGGTTGGGAGTGGTCTAAGTCTTAGTTTATTGCATTGTTCTACTATTAGAATAATAATAAATATAATATGTGTATTGTCTGACTTTTTATAATCTGACTTTTACTACATAACATGCATTAGGTATTCACTTATTTATCTGACTTCGTTGACTATTTAATTTCATATTAATCATTTTGCTTTTATATAAACACGCTTTTCATGTCACCTTGGCATGAAATATAGGAAAATGTATGTGAAACATAAGTTTTCGTTATACAGTAACAAATATGGTATTTGTTCACATCTATTTTATTTATGTTTTATTAATGGTGTATAGAGTTTTTTAATTTATTTATGTTCGATTATGTTATTAAAATCTTAATCTATATCATATCTATATCTATACTCCTATATAATACACATTACCTCTTTTGATTTTAAGAACTTTTTTTAAATAGAATATATCTTGACCATTATTACAAAAAACAATCTAAACTATTGACCAATTTCTTTAAATACATTTTTTTAAAGTATTTAATGTATTACTTTTGTAACTTATAAAAAAATAAATGAAATATTAAAGTATAGGGACAATTGCATATATACCCATTTAAACTTTGATAATTACATATTTATCCACTTAAACTTTAAAATAACAAATATACCCAATTTAATATTAGAAATCACATTATATTTAATCAAAATCATTCAAATTATATTGTAAAATTATTTAAGGTTGACTTCAAATAAATATATTTATATTTATGACATTTTAAACAATCACTTAATAAATAAACTTATTAGAATTTAACTATAATAATAATTTTAAATTATAAATACATTATTGTATATAAGATATTGAAATAATATAAATAAAATATGAATAAAAATTACGTTGATATTCTTAGAATGAAAAAATAGTAATAATAACTCTAAAACATATTTAAATTTCTAAAAGAAACTCCTAATACATGCATCGTTTTCAATCATAACGTCTTAGTTATGTTCAATACCGTCGCATAGCATGGCTACGATGCTAATATTTATCAGAGTACAATTTATTCAGAAAAATATAATAATTTTATATTTATAAACGTGAATTAATATTGAATTTATCCGCATTGTATAATATGGAGAACTAATTGTGACATTCTTTTCTTTGGTATAAGAAATTGATTTTCACAATTGAACAAATTATTTTTTATATACCCTTTTAAGCTTGAATTTTAATTTTAATTCTTTTTTTCATAAGCAAAGTAAATTTATTAAAGAGCCAAAAGGCATAAAATAACAAAAAGTAGAAGAAAGCAAAATTAACGATTCTTTTATATTTTATTAATTTCAATGAATTTTTTTTGATATCTTCAACTATTATGCATCAATGTAAAAACAACATTACAAAATAAGACGATCAACATAAATTATATCACATATATAACATATTTATGGAAAAAAGCTCATAAAAATATAATTTTTTTTATAATCAACGTGATTTTAAGTTAGTTTTTACATTCAATGTCGAAATCAAAGTTTATGGTTTTTTTTTATAAAAAAACAAACTTTTTACACACAATAACAAATTAAACAAAGTTCCTTACATTATTGTGCAATTTATACTATTACTCGTATATTAGTCAATAATTTTATGAAAGTTATTAATATATGAATTTTTTAGGCATGTATTCTTTTTTAAATTATAACCTTTTAAGGTCGTTAACAACGAAACTCATATTATTTTATTGATACATTCTCACAAAAGAAGCAGACTAATGATATAAATTATAGTCAAATGCTTTTCCATTTGTTATAAATGCATATGTTGTAACGCCCCGATCTTACAAAGCATACAAAATGATATCGAAAGGAACTTAAAAGGCAAAAGGGCGTTAAACTTATGCAAAAGCAAATCGAATATTCAAAAGACAAATTTCCAAAATGAGGTACTAAAAGATAATAATATTCTAAGGGAAGCGTTCTAAATCCTTAATCTCTCTACGCTCGACCCCATTCCCCAAAGCCACTGAGTACCTGCCGTTTAAGAAAGAAAGAAAAAGAAAACGGCTGAGCGAATGCTCAGTGAACAGATATATACAAATGACACGGAATAGGTATGACATGCATAATAAGTAAATACAAAACTTATTTAAAATAAAAAGTCGCAAGACAAACTTATTTTCAAACCAAACTAATTTTCAAAGCAAAATACAAATATGTAATATTTCCACAACACCCAACGTCAAATATATCAAAGTATTACTAACATATATTCACATTTTAGAAAGCCAAATTTCGTAAAATAATGCACAAAGAGTCAAACAAATAGGTAACAAATATCAAATGAAATCCTAGGGTAACACATACCACTAGTCTTTCCAAAAGGTGCAAACGTTTCGTATGACACTACGATAAACGTCCACCATCAAACACACAAAATTCCTAGGATCGATCCATACGCCTCTTATAACAAATAATACTTAGTGCACCTTACCACAATCCGGGTAAACAAAAAGAGACGCCGTAGATATAGCAAAATACACCGCTACGGTCGATGCCACATTATTGGTGTCACAATAACGCGCCCATGGGACCTCCATGGATAGGTTACTCTTAGGCATATCTTACGAAACCGTTTTAATCGACTTATATATTACAAATTTCAAAATACTTTTACAAATTTTCAAAGTGATTAAGAGACTCCAAAATATGTTTAAAAAGTTATTTATAATGTACGTAAAGTAGCTTAACCATAAACATAAAATATTATATAATGTGACATTTTATTTATTTTAAAAATCACGTGTCTACCCAACCGTTCGTTCTAATCTTGTCACGAGTCACCATGACAACATTATCAATCTATTTACGAAATAATAACTTAACGGTTCCTTATCGAGACATGTAAAGCCACATGGAATGAGTGACACTTTATACGAATCACCGTACCAATTACCACAATCACACGTGTTCTTTACCGAATTGTTTCGAGACTTTTTCGGGGCTGTTTCGGGACGTTATCGGGGCTGTTTTAGGGGCTGTTCGGGGACTGTTTCGGGAATGATTCGGACCTATCTCGATACTGTTTAGGGGCTGTCTCGGGCGCTGTTTTGGTGGGTTTTCGAGACACGGTTTTTGACACAAAAAATACTTTTAGTTTACTCATTTTCAAATCTACACTTGATCACAAATTCTCGTTAGTACGCCAAATGATCAATATAAAGTAATATGATTTCAAAACAAAACTTAAACAAACTTTTATGCAAACATACATGTCATACCAATAATATTTCAAATCATTCAACAAGATTTTCAAAGAGACTTATAGGAAATTTGTACAAACGGTCAAAAGATACACATATGATAAGAAGAAGGAATTCGTACCAATAATCAAAGGAAATAATCAAAGGAAACATGTATTTAAAGAAATAGGAAATCAATAGGGATATGTACGAATCGAAAGAAAGATTAAGATACACATTTAAAGATCATTTTACAAAAAATTGATGTTTATTAAGAGATAAAATATTCGTACAAATGATTAAAAGAAACACATATAAGAAGAATTAAGAATCATTATATATCCAAACAAAGATGTATCTAATGAAGTATGAATCAATATAATAACTTATGAATCAAACTGAGGCAAATAAGATATCGAATGAGCACGAACGAAATGAATACTAAAAAGAAAACTAAGAATATTTATAGAATCACAATAATCAATATCACAAATAATCAATCGAACGAAGACAACAAATATACATATAAATGTATCGAAAATTCGTAACAATAATCACAATAATAATCAATCGAAAGATGACACCAAATATACATATAATGTATAGAATATCCGTACCAACAATAATACGAACAAGAGAAACATAATTAAAAGAGACTCGGAATATCCGTACCAACAATAATACGAACAAGATACAAGTATTTAAAAAAAGACTAAGAATATCCGTACCTTATTTCCAAACAAAATAATTGCAAAAACGTAAGAACCACCGAACGAATGCGATCAACGAACCAAATCTAACATATAGAAAAATATGAGCACAAAACACATTCAAATAGGTAGTATGTAATATCCTTTATTTTCTTAGATTAATATATGATTCCAAAGTGATTATTTATATTATCCAAAAGTTATAAGTGTGATTAAAACTCCCATCATTTACCCTATATTTTGACAACAAAAAAGTATGTAATATTAAACCAAGTTTAGACATGAATTTTCTTTTCTTGTTTGAGGTTTTCATGTAATAATTTTATAGTTTATAAAATGATCGTATACTTTTAAGAATGTAGAACAAAAGATAGAAAAACTACCTTAACATATGGATACAAACAACCCTTTTTCCACACCAAAATGAATCAAGACTTAGCAAATTGGAAATCACAATATGGTGGATTTTTGAGAGAGGAATCAATGGGAGAAAAATTCCTAAGAGACCTTTGATATTGTAACATAAAAATATGGATGGTTTTTATTAAATTATCTATTAATTAACAAAAATAAATGGTAATAAAAATTTAGTTATGAGTAGATTAAGTGATGTGAAATCAAAAGGTTTATGTACCAAAAAGAATCCAATGTTTGAAAGTTGTGAATTATAAGATAAAATTACTAAAAGACATTGTTTAAGAATTTATTAAGCATGTGACAAAATAATAGTTAACTTATGTTAACTTTATTATTTAACAACTTAAGACAAAATAAATAATATTAAACTTAGAAAAATTATAAATTTTAATGATTTAATCAATATTAAAATACTTAGCTTTTAACTTAAACATATTTAGACTCAAACTTATCTTATTGCTTATTTCTCAAAATATGTATTTAAATTTTTGGGATATTACATATGTTGTTTGTATGTCAAAAAATATGTGTTGAATTTAACAACATTTATTTCATATACTCTTCTTTCTATTTAAGGATTTTGCCAATTGTTAATGTTAATTGACATTGATCTTTTAAGTTTTCTAGGTGAGTGGTTTCTTCATGGCTAAATTCATCATTTCTTCACAAACACTTTTCTTTCTTTCAATTTCTGTCTTTTTGATCATGGCATCCATGGCACCTCCATCACTCTCAAGAACTCTAATATCTTCTTCTTCTTCAGTGGATCTTGATCATCTCAAAACACGCGATCAGAATTCAACATCTTTGATGCATTCAAGAACTCGTGCAAAATTCGAGACCGGTGCTCATGAAGTTCCAACAGGACCAAACCCTACTTCAAACAATTTGGTTGGTTGAACCCAGAAAAAGAATAAGGAGGAAGTGATCAAGATGGTTCATATTTCCAAATAATTAATGGTAAATGATCATATTAGTTGATGGTTTTGTTGGTCCTGAAGTATATATATATACAATCTAATTTATCTGTGTTATAAATAGTTAATTAGAAGAATGTGGTTAAATGAATTTGCAATTTTTATTTATTTCTTATGTTTTGCTTAATGGTATTTCCTCTCATCTGCTACCATACAAATATGAGCCATTAAGACTGTAATTACGTTTTATTTAAATGTTATGAAAGTAAAACATATTTTTAATTAAATTAATGGTTACAGATAACTAAATAATTACATTTTTAAAAAATATACCATGTTTATCTATACTACTATATAAAACATTTAGCTTATTTTAGTTTAAGTAAACTGAAAACCATCCTTCAAATTAGGAAAAAAATTAAAAAAAAATTAATGCATTAATTTTATAGCCTTAACAAAAAGTATATTGAATTTAATTTAATGTATAACTATGATAGTCTTATAGAGTTTAATGAAAATAAACTAATGATGGGAAATTTAATACATAGTATTTTAGACTTTTAATAAACCATGCTACGTAAGATAATTAATAAAATATAAATAAAAACTAATTTGTTTAAAAATTATTATAAATTTAATTAAGCATAAAATTATAATAATATACTAAAAAAATGTCTAATTCAACATCAATATAATATACAACTAGTATAATGTATAAATATTTTGATAATATTAACAAATAAAAATTTGTTTAATTAGTCTCGAATACAGTAGTCGCAACAATAAAAGCCATTCGAACTCTCGAGAGAGCCACCCTCTCCCCCCATTTCCACAATACTATTGAAATCGTGTTTAACTACTATCGTCTTTTGTTTATTCACTATCACCACGTAACGCGGATACGCTCATACTATGTTTTATTGAACACTCTTCTTGGTTAGCGCTAAAGACAATACTATAATTTTAGACCACAATTTTTATTTGACCAATGCCTTTTTATGTCCTCTCAATCTAATAAAATCTAATAAAGGCGAAACACTAAAACCTTTCCAAGCAAAACCTACCCATAATGCCTCAATGATTAAATAATGCCAATCTACTATATCAATATAATATAAAGAAAATAGACTTTTTTTTTTCTCTAATCAGAAATATTTGGAATATGTCTCAACTAAAACTTTTAAATAAACAACATACAAAAAATTGTGGTTTACCTCTTTTCCATTATTGTCATGTTCATGCTAAAAATTAAGTAAAATTATAAGATTATAAATATATAAACAATATAAGAACAAATCCTAATAGTATATGATTACGAATCTTAAATTAGAAAGACATCTTAAACAAAAGGGTAAAATGCTCATTTACTTTATTTTGAAGTTTTTAGAGACATATATAATACATACTTCTATTTTTATAGAGATATATATGAAATTATTCTTAAGTAAATATATCAAAATAAGTAAAGACAAATTTGTTAGGAGTTGGAAAAGATGGAGAGTTAAACCTTTTATAATATAAAAGTTATTTCAGTTTATTTATATTAATGTAATATTTTGTTTGTATATGTAATAGGTGTTTTAAACAAAAATGAAAACTGAAATTATATACCTTTGTGAAATTTAAAATATGTTCCACATAAACAATTTTCTATTGTATATATACACAACAATTTTATTATTCATACGACGTCAAAAAATGGAACCCTCCGACCTTCGGTCAATCGGTCCCTATACGGTCACAATTTCTTTCAAAACTATACCTATTCACAAAATAAACGCCCGAATGCCTCGATTAACAAGAGTTTGACGACACCAAATTCAGGATTAAAAGATTTTTTTTTTTTTGTTAACACCAATAAAATGTAATAAAAACGTAATCAATAAGAATCAAACTTGTTATCTCCTATATTTGGTGAGAGTTTTATTCAGTTTCATATTTCCATCGACCAACTCCGCAAGAACAAATTAAAAATCAAAAGAAAACTTGTAAATGTAGCAATCTGATTCTGTTCATATATAATAGAAGTGCGTAAACTTGCCAAAAGATTTGAGCCAAAGGTTCTAGTGGGACAATTCCTTAGGCCATTGTTTCCAAAAAGGTTGTAAAGTCAGGCAACTCTAACCCGAAGTCTTTTTTACTAACACGACCCTTCCCCAAGGTCGTACACATGTAATGATTAGCAAGAAAAACTGTCCGCCTAAAGAATTGGATCAAATCCACGACCTATTTCACAAAAGCCCTAATTCCATAACAAACTAAACGTTTGTATATATTGGATGAATATACCACCAAACCAAAGACCATTTAGTTTATGTTAAGCAAATCCTTTCCGGATTGGTGTAGACGTCGTTTCTTGTGACCCCGGACTTGAATCCGCTACGAACATCAAGAAAGTTGATAGAAGGAGACCCGATACCAAAATTGGTATCAAATAATAGCCACCAAGTGATTCACACTTTTTTCTCCTCTATTTTTTAACTTTTTTTAACCCATTCAAATTATCTAATTACTTTCAATTTTACTTTCTTTGGAACATTTTGACCCAAATCTTTTCTCTCCCATTTGTCTCCCAAAATGGGAGACAAATGACATTAAACACTCAAGGATCATAACTATTGGGTCAAAATCTAATTAAAAATCTTGATATAGATAGATCTTAGATTAGATTGCAGCCTTAATAGTTTTATGCACTTTTTGATTGTGAGGTTTTACATTTGGGATTGATCAAACTCAAAGTGTTTTCGGGTTATTTTATAAAGAAACATGACAGAAGAAAAGAAACGAAATATGAATTGTTTCAGGTGTTTTCGGAGAGATGCAAAACAAGATAAGGATTCGACGCAAGGAAAGACACGAAGGATGAATTATTTTTCATGTTTCCATGGACAAGATTGTACACAAGAAAAGACACGAAAGAAGAAATGTTTTTCGTGTTTTCAAGCACAATATTCAAAACAAGATAACAAAGATAAAAAACGAAAAAAGAGACGATATATAAAATTGTTTTCGTGTTTAAAGAAAGCAAAGAAAAATTCAAAACAAGGAAAGACATGGAACATGAAACGTTTTTCGTGTTTTAAACTACAAGGGAAGAGATGTAAGTGGTTGAGAAAGGGAAAAGGGAAACGTCCTCGTGTACCTTTTATTCGATTTAGTAAGTATCGTTTTACTTTCGTTAATCTTACAGAAGCCAATTTGTATCACATTTAAACTCTAAAAAGGACATAACATATTGACATTCATGAATTGGTATTCTGCAGGGAACAAGAAAAGGGTTTCAGCCGAAGCTGATGAACATGGTGTCGTTTTTCCTAAAAAACAAAAGTCTGATATTAAATACCATGCCAACAACAATTTTGCAGCGAAAAATTTCACCTTCAAAGAGCTAGAAAAAGCGACCAAGAACTTTAAGGAAGATTGCCTTCTTGGGGAAGGAGGATTTGGGCGAGTTTTTAAGGGAAAAATAGAAAAAACGGGCGAGGTAATCTAATGACTTTCAAAAAACCTTTGGTTATGTAGAGAATCTGACTTATGTTTTCCTGATATTTATATCGAGTTTTTCTTTTTTTAACATAGACTGTCGCTGTAAAGCAACTTAATCGTGAAGGGAAGCAAGGAAACGGAGAGTTCCTTGTAGAGGTTATGATGCTAAGCCATCTTTGTCATCCACGATTGGTGAATTTAGTCGGATATTGTTCAGAAGGAGATCAAAGACTACTTGTATACGAGTATTTGTCTGCGGGTTCTCTAGAAAACCATCTACTAGGTACATTATATACCATCATTGTAGAAATGGCAATTACCATAGAGAAAATGTAACAAAGATTCATGTTGTGATTCAAATTTGCAGATCTTCCACCTGGAGGGAAACCGATTGATTGGTCAATAAGGATGAAAGTAGCTTTACATGCTGCCATCGGTTTAGAATATTTACACGAGACAAACAGCCCACCGGTTATCTATCGTGACTTAAAGTCCTCTAATATATTACTTGATAAGGATTTTAATGCCAAACTCTCTGATTTTGGGCTAGCCAAACTTGGCCCGGTTGGAGGTAAGACACATGTGTCATCAAGAGTGATGGGAACGCTTGGATATTGTGCACCCGAGTATCAAAAGACAGGTAAGTTAACTGTAAAGTCAGATATTTACAGCTACGGAGTCGTGTTGTTGGAACTCATTACGGGAAGGAGAGCAGTTGATTTGTCAAAGGACAGTGAAGAGCTACATCTAGTTCGTTGGGTAAGTTTATAAGCTTTAAATTTCCGGTTCATGTTACTAAGAATTTTGGATATTGGTTTTCAATTAACTTTATGGATAAAGGTGGGACCGAGGATAAAGGACCCGGACAAATATTCAGAACTGATTGATCCACTTCTTGAAGGAAATTACCCACGAGCCGATTTGGGTCAAGTTTTAGCCATAGCGGCCATGTGTCTCAATACGAAAGCATCCATCCGTCCATCTATAAGTGACGTGGTTGCAGCTCTTGCTTCCCTTCAGCAAGATTAAACACTATCAAAACGACTAGTTTGCCCCTTCGAAATTAATGTTTCAAATACAAACACACAGTAATGGATGAAGTATGTAAAACAATTAAAGCGAAAAAAGTACTGATATGTTTGGGTAATATCTGAATATTTTTTGAATAAATTTATTCAATTTTCGGTCACATACAAATTCTCATATCCTTAAACAAGAAATAGAATCCGATGGAACGTTTTAATAAGAAGAGAGCACAAAATAAAATAAAAAAACCAGTTCAGCTTTGTGCAGCATTCATGTGCCCGTATTTCTGCATCACTTTCTTAGTCGCAAGTGCTGCAGCTTCGCTTGCAGCAAGGGTCCCGCTTGCCATCATTGCGGCAAACTCCTTTCCAATCTCTTCCTGCACTTTGCTTCTTGCATCTCCAAGAGGATCGGCTACTGGTTTTTCTTGAGATGTTTTAGCTGGCACAACTGCAGGTGGGACGACAGTTTCAGCTTTCGGCTTTACCTGGCTTTGTGACGATGTGTCGGCTTTCTTTGATACTTGAGGAACTGAAGAAACTGGAGATGGCCTAATAAATTGAGGAGCTTGTGGGACAGCACCTGCTCGCATTGTGCTCTCCAGATTCTGTATCATAGGCACTGCAATACATAGCAATTTGTCACGGAATTGGTAAGAATTAGATGTCGCAATTCCGACACAGGTCAAACAGGTTAAAATGTACTTCCTCCAGGATCGTTTTATTCAAAAAAATATTAATTATTGCCAAAATATTAATTATTTCCGAAACAATATAGGGTGTTTAGTTGTAGAAAATGTTAACCATTTCTCGATTTTCTAGGAGCAGGGAAGAGTTATCTATCTCTAGAAAAGTGTTGAAAACTGAGAAAATGATGCTCTTGTGTTTATTCATTATTGAGAATAGAAAAGTTTGGAAAATTGAATGAGAGAAGGGGCCGAAAACGATAAAAAAACAGTTTTCAGAATTGCAGTTATAAAATAGAAAAAGGGGGTTTTATGTTTTTCATTGTAATTTTATGGAAAGTCCTGATTGAACACATTTTCGGTTTTCTATGAATTTTTCTTAGTTTTGTTATCATATCTGAAGATTCCACGTAAGATATAATCGATCAAGGGATAAGATCACAAAGCCTCTAAAGAAAGATAACTTACTAATAAGTGCACCCATTGGACTGCTCATGACTTCGTTAGGGAGGTTGAGAATATACTCCGGGATGGAAGCACCGACCAAAAACTGTGCAATCTCATTGCTAAAATTATTACAGTTGTGAGTCATTAAACTGTAAGTTTCTGCGGTGTATCGTGGACTGATCTCTTGTAAATACATCTCAAACACATCTTTTGGGAGATGGGTGACACCAAGATCAATCACGCGGAGTGGAGTTCCGTATTGTGTGGTTCCAGCCGGAACTTGTTGGATACCACCTCCAAAGAAGTACTCGGTGCCGTATACGACCACACCCGTGTGCCTGTTTTCAAAAAAAGTAAAAAGTTTATTCGCGTTGGAAAGAGGTGGCAATCTCAACCCATTTATGGTAAACGGGGTGGTTTGGGTTGTACTTTGCCTCAAATGATATATATTAGAAGCAGAACAGCTAAAATGGAAACGGGTTGAACAGGTTTAGTGTGTTAAATAGGTCAAAAGTCACCTACAATTTATTCAAAAGCATTGAAAATTCTATGTCAACCCGAGCCGTCTAACCTGTTAACGGACCACCCACTTTGCCATATTCAACTGCAAAAATGAAAATTGATAATAAGGAAAAGCGAAGAATAAGGAATATTACCATATAGCTTCAATAGCCTTTCCCAGGAATGATGTGGATAGCTGGCGAGCTAGACCTCCGCTTAAATCATATGCATGCAAAGTCACCTTGTAACCCTCCTATAAACACAATTTTCAATTGGTTAGTTGATATCTCAATTAGTAAATCTAGACGTGAACAAAAAGGTGTAACCCGTAAATCCATGCCCCAATAAGAAAGTTGTGCAGCGAAGAAAGTTACTCAAACAATCAATAACAATTGAATGAGTAGGAAAAGAGTTGTACCTCAGCCATCTTTCGACTTTAAAATAAAAATGAAAGTTGTGAACACTATAAACAATCTGTCTCTAAGGTCTTTGCTAATTGATTGAAAGCGAGCTCTGTTCAAACAACGAAACACCCAATAAAAAGAGAGAAGGACAATGATTTAACTAAAAAAGTAGGAAAAACGTTCAAGAAAGCAAAATCATTCAGCAATAGTATTCCGAGTAGCATCAAAAACTGTCTTCATTGTTCAATACAAGAAACTCTGAAATCAAACATCTAAAAGCTCGCAATGGCATCTAAGCAAAAGCCTTCGAGGCCTCTATTAACAATTCCTATGTTACTCTCCTCCTAATACAATTGTTGCATTCCTAGACGGTGTTTTGCAAGTATACGGAATCATGAGTACATAAAGTCCAATAATCCAAAAAGTTCTCGCTCATTTTGTAAATCGCCTATATCAATATAACTAAACAAATATCTTACATATAAATTGCACGAAAGCCGCAGCAAATTATCAAACGAACGGATATACAAAACATTTTTTTTCCTGAAAACTAATAAGTAAAGCAAATCTAAACTTTTAATGAAGACACACACTCATTGCAGAGATATCAGTTAAACTTAAACCACAAATCCCGTAAAGCGATAGAATTTCTAATATCCAGAAAAATAATTCAATTATACAATTAATAATCCAATTATAAACCCTAATTAATTAATTGTGAACACTAGAGATATGATTAAAACGTCAAATTAAAGCACGAATCAAGAGAGTAGTTATAATTATTATATAAATTGATATATATTAAGGGAAAATTTAAGATCAAATTAAACAAAAAATTGAAAAATTGAAAAAAAAAAAGATACCTGAGATTTGGGAGTCAAAGAAGAAAAACGTGGTGATGAAAAACGGAAAAGGTGAATTTATAAGTAACCGGCCACTTGGTGGGGGTAGTTATTGTCTATTACATTCTAGAATCTACCAATCTATGTTGACAAATAAACCACTTATTTCTTTTTGCAATTTGGTAATTGAATCGTAAATTAATAAAAACGTTCACTGATTTAAATGACGGTCTCCACATTTATGAATAACTATTCTTTTGTATAATTTAGTTATGTGTATTTGAATTCCTTATTCATAATTGTGAGGATTATGGTTAGCAAATTTCCATTTTTTCTTTTAATCTTTATTTTATTTATTTTACTAGGAAAATTCTTGTTGTGCTAAAAGCACAGCCCACTATTATTAATACTATTATTAATGTTAATTTTCAAAAATATTTAATTAATATTTAAAAAAAACAAATTACAAACTAACAAGCAACATCCAATATATTTAATATATACATATTACAAATTCAAAAGCCCGCCTAATATAATAGCTTTGATCTCTCTCTTTCATACACCTTCGTATACAGTTGAGCCATTTCTTAAGTTGCATATAATAGATATTCAACCCATTAAATGCATGAAAAATCTCACATAGTGGTGCCACGAAATTTCCATTAACGAACTGTTGGTTCTAGATTATTTATGGTCACATTTGGGAAGTCTCAATTTTTCTAATTTGTCCCCATGTTCTACTTGTTCTCCCTCTTTAGGTTAGTCGGGCTTCTCAATATCTCATATATCCCTTTCTATAGGTAGGATAAAGTAGAGTATAGATCCATAATAATCTTTTTAAAGATGAGAATATGAGATGGGTCACTTTTAATGAAACACTCTTTAAATCTCTTTTATATATTTATCCATTTGTTTCAATTTAAGTGTTCACGTTATTAACTTTGTTTGTTCTATAAGTTTTTAGTGGACATATGTCATTTGTAATTTCCTATGTTAGTCAACAACACTATAGTGATTACATATTTTAAAAAATCTATATATTTTTAATATAGACATTTAAACTGGAACGGATTAAGTATTATTTTGAATGATTATGAAATATTAATAAAAGGTAATAAACAAGAATTTAAAATAAAAATAAAAATATGATGATGTTGAGAGCATATAAAAAAGAAACTCCTCCATTAGTAAGACACATCAAACATCTCCCATTATCTCAAGTAAATATGTACCAAAATAACTTTGACCTTTTCTACTCGAGACCCAATTTCCTGCATTTCAAAAACACAAAAGTAATTCTATCAGGTGAAGTAAATTTCAAACAAATAGAGTATAATGAAATAACTCCTTGATGTTAAGAAATAGAATGATAGTATATGAATACACGTTTGACTGACAATTGAGTCTTAAAATAAGAACAAACAACAAAAGTAAATAGAGAGTTGAAAAATGTTGAAGGATCATACTACAATATTACTTTATAAAGAATAGAGATAAAGAAACTAATAACTAAAAAGGTACCGTTTAAATCGCTTTTACCAAATGGTTATATGATCCTTCATCATTCTCAATCTTCAAAGTTCAAACAAATATCCATCATCATCAACCTAAATACGAAAATCAAATATGAAAAATGAACTGAAATACAAATTACAAATATATGATAGTTAAACCTAAACTAAAAGTTATATGAAAAGATGAAACTGAAGAAAAAAAACACTGAGAGAAAAAGAAAATAGTAGTTGTTGTAGATAAAGAAAAGAAATGGTCATATGGAAGTAAATGAAAGGAAGGTAGTAGGTGAATAATGAATAGTTAGTAACTATTTGATCACATGTTTTTTTTTAGAGTAAATGAAATTTTTATATTATCATCTATTCTTTGTGCTATCATGTCTAATGCAATAAGGTGCCTACGTGTCAAGTAAGAAGGTAGCTACAATGTTTTAAGGGTTGTTTTTATATATAAGGTAGATATGGAGTTTGTTAACCATAGTTCGGATATTGATAACAAACTTAGACATGGATTGATATTGTTGTATTTATGATAGGTTATTTTTAAAAGAAAATCTTAAACATAGTTTTCGAGGCTATGTTTAATAGCGGTTAAGCGGTTATGATATAATCAATTAAACATGACTTTCTGTATTTTGGTTGACGATTTTTAGACGGTTATTTTTGATAATACATTATTAATATATGGATGAGCGAAAGGTGTCATGCCATGGAGTGGGTAATATCCCGAGTCTCATGTAAGACTACTAAATACACCTCGAGGTGCTGCCGAGGAACTGAGGGACCTTCTCGAACATATACAATTAATTCACATATTATCCATAGTCATGAGGACATAGTTAACAAAATCTTAAAGCATTGATTATTTAAATTAATAGATGATTATTATTAATTTATTATAAACGTTTAATATAGTTATGTCGTAGATCCCGTGGTTCAATGGTTGGTTCGATTGGATTTCATCTGGGATAGGATAGTCACCATTGGTTATGGGAAGGTGTTTATTTTACAAAATGTTTATATAATTTTTTCTATCACGGTATACAAAAATACTCGACAGTACTAGTTTAAAATAATCATTGATTACATCTCTAAATACACCATCTATTTATCCATTAAACTTTACACTTTCATCCTCTCATCTCTATTACTTTGAAACATAAGAACTTTCTCATCCAGACACCATAAACGATATTTGTTCCAAATTGAAGCACCAACTACCTAATTTTGCATCCGACTTACTTGCATCGCCACAGTTTCAATATTCTGGTATTCAATATTCACCACGGTTCTCGACATTTTTCATATAACATACTCGATATTCACAAACTACGTTCGCCCAAAATAGCCAAATTTACGTTCCAATCTTATTATAACAAATTTAATCTCAACCCAACGGACAATATAAGCGTTGCCTAAGAATAAAAATAAGTATAGATTTTGCAAAATACAATCAAAAAAAATAAATGGACAAAATAAGAAATTGCATAGAGTATTTTCTTCTTTTACGTTATAAAGGATCAGGGGGTTGCCGGATGTTTGAGCAAATAGTAGCAGGCTCAGTAACTTGGGTGTTTGGGGTTCAACCTCTTGACCTCCTGCTAAGCAGTGCAAACCTATCAAGCTCTTGGCGAGCCTAAGGTGGTCAAGTGGTTGGTTGAAGAAGGTGATCGGAATATGATTACTACGGCAAGTAGGTATTCTGGTGAGATAATAATGTGTGTGTGGAGAGGATGGAATGTTAGTGTCCCTTTGAACTGCATCAGGGTAGGGTATTTATACCCAACAATCCCAAACATGGGAAACGGTTGGCCATAAAGGCTTATCATGGCTCTTGAATGCTATTCATGGGGTTCCAACGTTTGTGACTTTATTGTCATCATAATAATGCCAACGGTCTGAATCCTAAGGCAGGAGCTTAAGACCGTCTGGCACAATGCTTAGAGGGAACAACAATGAAGTCAAGGACCAGGAACCCGGGAGCCAGGAGATCGGACCCGGGATATCGGGAGCCGAGAGGCCGGGAGCCGGAAACCTGGAGGCCGGGAGCCAGAAGGCCGGGAGCCGGAATGCCAGGAGCCGGGAGGCCGGGAGCCGGGAGCCGGAGGCCGCGAGCCGAGAGGCAGGGAGCCAGAAGGCCGGGAGCCGGAACCGGGAGCCGGGGTGGAAGGGACTAAGAGCCTTTCCTTGATGTAGAAGGGACTTAGCCTTTATACTGTGTTGTGTTAGCTTTTTAGGGCTTATAGGCTATATGTATCGAGCCTATTCCCTACTAACACTATCACCGGAGGAGGCAATGGATTTTCTCAGTTAGATAAAGATGCGTTCTATATCTTAACTTACTTAGTCGAGCGTGTGTGATAATGAGGTTGAATTTGTATATCATTGCTTAGTTCAACGAAAATTAGCCAAGGAAATATGATCAAAAGATGGCTTTGTTTAGCTTGTGTTCGATTGTGGTTACTCTTAATCACGAGGGTTTTATGGAATAAAGTAAGAATCATATGAAAACTTGTGATTTGGCTGATGGGAAACTAAATGTAAAGAAAACGAAACAGTAAGGTGTTCAAGCATAATCTCTCCAGCATTACAAACATTAAGAGCGAAACATTAAGCTTGGATCGAGCAATAAATTTTTATTTCATTTATTTTAGTTTTTTATTACATTGTTGTTGTATTGTATAGCAAGG
This sequence comes from Senecio squalidus, assembly GCA_910822075.1. Taxonomy (NCBI): domain Eukaryota; kingdom Viridiplantae; phylum Streptophyta; class Magnoliopsida; order Asterales; family Asteraceae; genus Senecio; species Senecio squalidus. Next base: position 4,197,927 of record CAJVGC010000001.1, on the reverse strand, counting down.
AACCATATATAGCATCTTTAAGCTATACAAAGATTATAAGTACTATAACATCACAAGTTCAGCAAATTAAGCAGCATATAACAATTTAAACTTAAATCAGATGCATTTTCTTCGAAATTAAATTATGCCACAACCGCTGATGGCGTCAACTCACTCCAATCAGTTTGAGACTTATAAGCAAAACACTAAGCCATTTTTTTTTCTAAAACACCCAAATCTTTCAAACAATGTTTTCACGTTATAATTTACTTTCAAATTAGTTTAAGTAAATGACAATTCGGTCACAAACACCCAAAATAAATAGTATTATTAATTCTAAAGTTAAAACTGACGTTGTCCCTGCGAACGAATCCGACTTACCTGAATTAAACTGTACACGATTATGTCCACTGCCTATAAGTGTGTAGTCGAGTTTAAAAATTAAATTAGATTTTACAAATCAAGTATCCACTAACTCCTATTTTCATGCTAACTAGTGTGAAACATGACCACTTTTTTCCTAGACATGAGACACAACTATTTCTTTCCTAATGACTAGGTAAACAAATGTAACATGACCCATTAACCCATCAACATTATCCAACATTTCAAAGCATGTTATCGACAACCTTTACAATCTTCCTGGAAGTTAAGATAAAAACACTTGGATTGGTTTCGCAAAAGAAGGAAAAACCGGAGGTTCTGTGGGAAATATGGCTACATGAGCCAAAAGCAGCCTGGTTGGACTTGCAGATGAATACGGGGCAATAAGACTGCCTGATAGGTTGGGTGGGTGTGGATCTACTATGTCAAATTCTTAAGGAATATTTGTTAAGAACCTATGGTTGAAACTGTGCAATTTGGGTGAAGGGTAGATTGGTTTTGGCTAGTTGGTTGTACTAAAAGAGGTGTTAATTGCTACTTGATTATACTTGTCATTCAAGATATGAAATGCCAATATGAGGAATTTATTTAATTTCAAGTATATTTCACTTAATATTAACTCCAGAATTAAGCATAAAGTAATTGATAATTTGTATCTAAAACCTGCACAATTATGAAGTTATCAAATTTCCGCGCACTTGTTCTTTTGATTATCCTCAATCAAACCATCATTTAGACACATTTCTGCCTCATATGAAGTTAGAACACTTCATTTTGACTCAACCAATGGATTAATATTGTGACTCGTGTACACTCTTTTTTTTTTTGATCTCAAACTCTAATGTACTCGACTTAGAACCTCTTCAAAGGAAATGCGTGTCAATCACTCGATATCTCAAGATTATAACAAAAAGGGAATATCTATATATCTAAGTCACACACACTCAATGTCAAGTCGGGATCCAAATATTTATCATATGCTAGATAGTGAATCAAATCTTCATCAATAGTCCTGGATGAAATATCAAGGCTTACAAGGATTTTAATGTTTAGGTTATGGATGCCATTGAATATATAGTACATGCTATTTTGTTTGGTTCACTTAACTTGAGTTCGATTGTGGTTTTCATTTATGAAATAGATTAAGAATCGTTTGGATCCAGTGATTTGGTCGATGATAAACTGAATATGTGAAAACTGAAACAAAGACGTATTCCAGCCTAGCACAAATCAATTTTATACATGACAAAAAATCCTATTCAATAATTGAAAGGCTTAGTCGGTAGAAGTTGAGTTTGCTCTTGTAGATGTGGTTTTAGCATGGGGTTAAGTAGTACTCGTCGAAATTCTCCTTTTGAGAGAGAGAAGCTAACCTTTAAGTTAAAAAAATTAAACGAAAGTAAACTTTTAGTAATTAATACTAAATTGTTTCTCCAATCGGCACAGTTCTGGGTTTTATATGCCGTGGACGAGGTGATCAATTCAATATATGTATCTACTAAGTTTGGTAAACAAACAACACATTATTTTGGGGGTTTGGAACCTAGTCAAGCTAGGCGGCTCATCCCAACGCCGATTTTTATTAAATAAATTAAATTTTACAAACTTATGACTTGAGGAGATAAAAGATAAATGTTACATAAAACACAAATTCATCAAAAATAAGCACACAACAACAATTTTGAGCTAAATTTTCTTGTTCAACTCTATGATCGAATAAAAGCTAACTCTGCAAACAATTTTTGAAGAAGAGAATCCAGATTCTCTAGCCAAGGCCTCGTATTCTTTAAATGTCCTCTCTTTTCCTCCGGCATTTATAGTCAACATCACCATATCACCATCAATATTCGACATAGTATCGGTTTCACCATTCTCAGTTGGCTCGAGGACAATCGTTTCTAGCACTACAACCTTACCATCCTCGGGCAACGACATCCAACAATTTTTTAATAGCTTTATGCAGTAATCGTCACCCCAGTCATGTAGTATCCACTGTAGTTTCTCATATAGTCATTTATCTAAATAAAATTTTAACAAAACAAACGAAAATAGGAAGTTGATTTTTCATCCTTATTGTATAGAAGTTGTGTGTACTAACCTTCATGAAGATTACATCTCCTTTTGGAACACTTTTAAACATATCTCCCCCGACATGCTCGACTCCTATTAGCATCAACAAACTATCATTAAACTATCACAAACTTATAAGGCTAAGATCATCTTTACATAATTACACGCGATATTTACCTGGACAAGGTGTTGCCTCCTTGATGACTTGGGGCAAATCAAAGTTAATGCCTTTAATATTAGGGTACTTGGTAAGAATAATGCCAAGCGTTGCACCTAAACCGCCACCCACATCAACTAGTTTTTCGACCCCTTCAAACCCCTTATACTTTTCGAGAACCATCTTCATGAGTATAGCTGTGTTCCCATACATTGCCTTGTCAAAAAGTTCACCAAACCTTTTATCTTTTGCTTGGTATTTAAAAACGAACTCTCCATGGGCTTTGTTAAATGGGATTCCTCCTTCAAGCACCGCATCCTTTAAGTGATACCTGCGTGTTTTGGAACGGGTATAGAGTGAAAAAAATTGTGTGTGCTCATTTTTATTTTTTAATCATACTATGAAGCAATATGTGGAAGTCTTTCCCTTTTGTTCGATCGGCTGAATACCCTTCCTTAGGGTTCCAGTTTGTCGATTTTCACAAGGAGCAAACACTTTGGTACGCTTGGTGATTCAGGTTTCATTGTTTAGAGCTAGCAACCGAGTTTAGTCGGTTAGCCAGCTGTGAGCTGTTGGGTGGATACTTTTTTTTTGGTCAATGACTCATTTTGAGCCGGTAGATGTTTGAAAATATCTCTCACATTTGTGTGACAGTTAAAATACACATACTACACTCAAGTGAAAAAAGATAGATAACTAACCAAGATTCCACGACAATTTTGTCATTTTGGAAGAGAAAGAAGTCAGCAAAAGAAACCCCTTCTTCATTTCTAACAAAATACTTGCATATTGACTCCATTGCATATAATTTCTTTGTGACTCCATCTTCTTCAATAAATATCTTACACGTAAGAATGGATTTGCTAGCTAGATACCGAAGAATTCTTTCGATTATGGTTACGGTTTGAGGGGTTTTTGTAGGAAGATATGTAACAATATCTGAAGACGTGAAATGTCCGTTGTCATCAACAACTTTCACCATGATCTCAAAAAGATCGAGTTCTATAGCGGTTTTCATGACCATAGGAAGAATTGAGGCCGACATCATTTGTGTCACCCTTAGCAATTCTTTCTCTTCGTTTGACACATTACATTCTACTTTTGGTGAAGCCATGATTAACTTGACTCTTCTTGGTACTAGTAACCCTTAAAAGTAGGCATGTATATATAGTGTCTTGATTCATACCAACTTTTTTTTTTTTTTTTTGTTAAGTTAAACAACCTTAAAATCTTGTATACCATATTTTAGTTAATGGAACACATGCTTTGCATGACCAAATTGTGGGAAAGAGATTAGGTGCATGCTTTTATTATCTTCTTTTTTTTCGATAATGACTTTTTGAGTCGGTAAATGTCTCTAACAGGATTTGAACTTGTGTTTTTATTATCTTAAGTGTCAATTATATGGTTTTTAAACATAACAACACTCGCGCGTAGCGAGCTCATACTTAAGATAGACCTTTTAACCACAGTTATGTCAAACACCCACCAACATTAAAAGTTGATATCAAATTAAAATATCATTATTCAATTAGTAAGCTTCTAAAATTAGGACTCAAGTCTTACACGTTTCATCAAGAGTCCTTTCAATAGTCCTTAAAATAAGAGTCCTTTCAATAGTCCTTTCGATAGACTTTTTTTTTCATTTTAAACAACAAAAACATATATTAAAAGACACCTTAGCAAAATGCTAAGAAAAAAATTACAACCATTTCTTCAAGAAAGAGAAATTACAAGCAAAGTCACCTAACTACGTACTATCTCTTGATAGAAATACTTAAACCATTTCTAATGCAATTTTCAACTATACATCTAGTGTGTGACATCGACGTTACAAAAACATATAAGACGTTACTTTAAGCGTGGCGTCCAAAAAACGTGAAAAGACGCGCTATGGCGAGCTTTAATGCGTTATTTTCTAAGTTTTTTGTAACGCGTTATAAAAAATAAAAAAAAACCTTAAACTGTTAAAATAATTTAAAAATGACTATAAAGATTTTTTTGATTATAAATTGGTGACTATATCTTAGATTAAATGTATATTAAAATTTGAAAACATTGATTTTTGTTTAATTGGTTAATATATTTAGATTAGATGTATATCGAAATGTAAAAACATTGACTTTTTGTTAATTTATTGTTTATTGATACAACTTAATAAGAGTAAATATATATATACAACTATATACCAAAATTCTAAAATTTATTAAAATTTTGACGCCTTTTCACGCTTTGAAAAACGTCATGTCTCGTCATGTCTTACAAAGTTTGAGGCTTGGTCTCGACGTCACACCCCGCCTTACGTTATTTAGAACCTTGCATCTATCTCTATCTATATATTTAGAGGAAATAAATCATCTTTTAAACATCTTTCCTCTATAAAAAGTTCTCTTTTCCAACCATTGTTAGGATCGATTAGGGTTTATGTAAACACAACCACACTTATGTAGATCAAGATTTATCAAAGAAGTTGCAGAGGATAAACACTTTGATATTCACAAATTTATGATAATCGAATATTGTATATATAAAAACAATAAGAACAATAACACAATAACGATTATCATCAAACCTCAATCTATTAATAAATTAAAAGACGTGTTTCTCTTAATACAATGATCTATAAAAGACTTTGAGGCTAAACCTAACTTTTCTAGGAAACATCTAGCAACACCAGCCTCAATCTATTTGATCATAATAGACGTATTTTTTCTCTTTACAAGGATCAATCTTGACCTTGAGGCTGAACAAAGGGGGAACGATCTCAAGTCGTTAGATCGTTTGGTGTTTTCCTAAAGAATAAACATGATGAAGGTCACACCTTTACAATTGTGACATTCGCGAATTTCTAGGTATACTTCTATCGACCCGTATTCGTTTTATTTATTTATGTTTATGTTTTGACCCTATTGTATTCCTTTTATGTTTTATCGTATTCGTATTTTATAAGTATTGTATTCGTATTTCTCGTATTGTATGAGTATCGTATTTGTATTTTATGTGGTTCGAATCGTTATGTCGGGAACGTGTAGTTCTAAGTGCCTTTAGTATAAGTCTAGTATGCTCTTATGATAAGTTTAGGGGTATTATGCCTTATTTATACGATTAAGATTAACGTTTAAAAAGTATTACAATTTTAGTCCTATCAGAAATTTTATTACAAAACTAGTCCTATGGGATTTTTCTATTACAAAATTAGTCCTAAAGTAACCTACCAACGTTTTTGTCTTATTCTCCACCAAACTTTTGTCTTACTCTATCCCTTTCACCTACCCTCTTTCTTCCCCATTTTCCCCATCTCATTCTCTCTCTAGAAAAACACCCACAAACACTCACACTTCTCTCTAAATTATCTAGAGATCCGACCGTCGGAATTCATTTTCGAAGCTTGATTATTGTTCACCGTATTCAGCTCTATCATTCCTCCAATTTTCGTTTCGATCGGGTAAGTTTTCTATCGATTTTGTTTTAAACTTTATTTTAATTATTCAAACTCGAAAACACCACTTTTTACCATCAAAACTCGGATTTTATTGAGGGTTATTGTACCTAAACGTATTCTGGACATAGGGTTCCAATATGGGATGATTTTGACACCTAAACCACTCAGAAATCGAATCCCGAATGTAATTTTTCGTAAAAACCCAGTTACGTCACGTAACTGTGTTACGTGAATGTAACTGAGCACGTAACACCTTCAAACATCACGTAACTAATCACGAAATACTTCTAGATCACGTAATTGTCACTTACGTGACTTGTAGCTCACGTAAGTAGCTTGTATATCACGAAATTCTTGATCCCGTAACTTGCTTATCACGTAATTAACACCTTGTCACGTAATTGAGTTACGTGTTGCGTAACTCTAGTTACGTGATACGTAACTAACTTCCGGACTTTTCGAAACGTTTGTAATTCTGTTAGATCGATGTTCCTGTTGGTCATTTTAAAACCCGTATAAAACGTTAATCGTTAAGGCATACCCCACTAGACTTAGAGATACTTAAACATGTTTATTTACGTGATGTTTAGGGCACTTAGACGTGGGAGCTTGACCGTATCTGATTATTTCCCGACATATCGTGTTTGGATTGCTTTGCTATTCTGTGAGTTATTCGTTGCCCTTTTTACCCTTTTTCACTTTTTGGGCATGATTAGCGTTGTATAAATGTATTTTTATGGGATATATATATTATGAGTATGTATTATGGATATGAATGCTTTAGATGAGTCTTACCCAAACTTGTACCGCCTTTGTGGTAGTACGAGGCCCCGTATACACACCTGTTAGCTTTTAGCCGCCGGTTTATATATATATAGCGTTATATGGGTCTAACAAACCCTCATTTCTAACACGATGGATGATGGATGCGCCCTGTCCGTGTTAGTAATGTTATGACCGTTGATTTCGAGGACAACCTAGCTTAAGACACTAGGTGGGGTTAGTTGCCAGTATTGTTATGGTTCAGGTGTATCGTGTGACATTCGCGAATTTCACGGTATTATTCTATCGTCTCGTATTCGTTTTATTTATTTATGTTCGTGTTTTGACCCTATTGTATTTCTTTTATGATTTATCGTATTCGTATTTTATGAGTATTGTATTCGTATTTTCTCGTATTTTATGGGTGTCGTAATTGTATTTTATGTGTATTTACGTTATCGGGTATATAGTATGTGATTTGAATCTTTATGTCGGGAACGTATAGTCTTAAGTGCCTTTAGTATAAGTCTAGTATGCTCTTATGATAAGTTTAGGGGAATTATGCCTTAATTATATGATTAAGATTAACGTTTAAAAAGTATTTCATTTTTAGTCTTTTCGGAAATTTTATTACAAAACTAGTCCTATGGGAGAAATTCTATTACAATTTTAGTCCTCTACCAAACTTTGTCTTATTCTACACCAACTTCACCTACCTTTTTTTGTCATTATCTACATTTCATCCCTATCACTTCTCTCTCTAGAATTAACACCTACAAACACTCCTCCTTCTCTCTACATTTTCCGGCGATCCGACCGTTGAAATCCAAATCCGAGACCAGATTATTGATCACCGTTATCACCTTCATCTATCCTCCAATTTTCGTTACGATCGGGTAAGTATTTCTCGGATTTAGTTCTAAACTTTGTTATTTTGATTCAAACCCGAAAATACCACTTTCCACCATCAAAACTCAAATTTTATTTAAGATTATTGTTCCTAAACATATTCTGGACATAGGGTTTCATTTATGGATCATTTGGACACCTAAAACACTCAGAAATCTCATTTCGAATGTAATTTTTCGTAAAAACCCATTTACGTCACGTAACTGTGTTACGTTCACGTAACTAAGACCATTGGTCTTAGTCACGTAACTCGACTATTTCGCACGTAACATGCTTATTTCGCACGTAACAAGTTTGTTACGTTCACGTAATTGACCCCTATGACACGTAATTAGGCTTGTTGATCACGTAATTGTCCTAATTGCTCACGTAACTAAGACCACTGGTCTTAGTCACGTAACTGATCACGTAACTAAGACCATTGGTCTTAGTCACGTAACTAGCCTGCTGTTTTTCCGAAACATTTGTAATTCGGTTATATCGATATTCCTTTTGGTCATTTCAAAACCCGTATAAAACGTTAATCATTAAGGCATAACCCTACTAGACTTAGAGATACTTAGACATGTTTATTTACGTGATGTATAGGGCACTTAGACGTTGAAGCTTGACGGTATTGTAATATTTCCCGACATATAAAGATTTGGATTGCTTTGCTATCAGTGAGTTATTCGTTGCCCTTTTTACCTTTTTATATTTTTGGGCATGATTAGCGTTAAACAAAGGTATTTTATGTTATGTATGTATTATGGCATGTATATGCATGGATATGAATGCTTTAGATGATCTCACCCAACTTGTACCGCCTATGTGGTAGTACAAGGCCCCGTATACACACCTGTTAGCTTGTGCCGTCGGAAGTATATATAGCGCTATATGGGTCTAACAAACCCTCATTGTTAACACTATTTTGGATATGGTGTGCCCTGTCCATGTTAACAATCTTACGACCGAGTATTATTATCGAGGACAACCTAGTTTGAGACACTAGGTGGGGTTAGTTGCCAGTATCTATTGTTAAGGGTCAGGTGTATTGTATGTTCCTAAAGCTACTATTTTATGAAATGATTATGGTACCGTATGGTACAAATATGATTATGGTACCGTATGGTACAAATATGAAGGTACCGTATGGTACAAATATGAATATTTTTATCGAAAGGTTTTATATACTTCAAATATATTTGGAAATATCTTTTCAAAAGGACTTATCTTCAAATCTTATCTTTTGGGTCAAAACTTATTGAAAACTTTTAAACTATTATGTTTTTATTTATTATTGCGAATAATTCACCAACTTTATGTTGACGTCGTATTTTAACGCTTTTCAGGGATTTGAGGTTACCTCTTTTGATGCTATGCTTGCTTGACTACTTGGGACTTTTTGCAGGAATTTATTTTGTTATTGTAATTCCTTAGTTTCCCAAAACTCTGTAGTCGTATTTTGATACTATTCGGATGACTGTAATAAGTATTTTATTCCAACTCTTTTATCTATGTTGATGATGTTTGGTTTATTTATGTTTGATGTAACCTTTGAATCTCTGATACCGTATACACTGCGCACCTCGGTTCCGCCATTTCTATGCGGGGTGTGACATATCGTATGTTCCTAAAGCTATTATCTATCCAGTATGCTATTTTTATGAAATGATTATGATATTTTTATGGTATATGTATGAGTATTTTATCAAAAGGTTTTGTGTACTTCACGTATATTTTGAAACATCATTTTCAAATGACTTATCTTCAAATCATAACACTTTTGGGTCAAAACGTATTGAAACTTTTATACTATTATGTTTTTATTAATTATTGCGAATAATTCACCAACTTTATGTTGACGTCGTATTTTAACGCTTTTCAGGGATTTGAGGTTTCACTTTTTGACGTTATGCTTGCTTGGCTACGTGGATTACTTGCATGGAATTTATTTTGCTTTTGTTAATTCCTTAGTATCCCAAACGCTGTAGCCGTATTTTGATATTTTCGGATGATTGTAATAAGTATGCTATTTTAAACTTATTTATCTATGTTGATTATGTTTGGTTTACTTATGTTGATGTAACCTTTGAATCTCTGATACCGTATTCTCTGTACACCTCGGTTCCGCCATTTTGCGGGGTGTGACAGAAGTTGGTATCAGAGCCAATGGTTATAGCGAACTAAGTGACCTTACGGAATCACTTAGACTATGACCTAGGCTTTTGGACCTATCTGATTTACTCTATGTGCGCATTTCCTTCTTTTGTGGGCCTGTATGTGATTTGTATGCTTTATGTGCTTTTGTTTTGCATTTATGCTTTGAGGCCTGCTTGTTTTAGTCGCACATCCGGTTATCGTTCTGATTTACTCTGTTTGACATTCGTAGAAGATGCCGCCTAAAAGAGCTTCTACTAGGTCTACTCCGGCCGTCACTGCTACGAGAAGGTCGGCAAGGCGAGGTCGCGCCAGTGTGAGAGCGGGTGCTACGCCTCAGAATACCACTGCTGCCCCCAATGCTAATACCACTACTCCGAACATCAGTCAGTTGATTGCGGAGCAGATTGTGGCAGCTATACCCGTGATTGTGGCACAGCTCAAGGAGACACCGGTGCAGGATGCCGACATCGGGTTTGAAGAACCTGTGATGCCGAGTATTGGATCAGAAGGTACGGCGTCTGGGCGCGATGGTTCTGATGTGGGAAGAGCAGTGCACGTGGGAGTCGGTGGACCGAGTATCGTTATTGAGGATCCACCCCGAGGCTGTTCGTATAAGACCTTTCTGGATTGCAGACCTACTGAATTTAGGTGTACTGAAGATGCGGTTGCTACCCTGCAGTGGTTTGAGAGGATCGAGTCGGTATTTGATGTCTCGGGATGTGCTGAGGAGAGGAAAGTTAAGTATGCTACATTCTTGTTCCAGGGTAAAGCCCTAACTTGGTGGAACTCGGTGAAACGGGTTCAGGGCCGGACTGCTGTTACCTTGATGAGTTGGGAAAACTTGAAGGTCATGATGAAGAAGGAGTATGTGCCGACATCTGAGACGCAGAGGTTGGAGAATGAGTTGTGGAACCTGACTATGCAAGGTTCTGATTTCCGCGGGTATGTGAATAGATTCTATGATTTGTGTGTTTTGGCTCCTCGGTTAGTTCGCACGGAGAATGAGAGAATCGAACGCTTCACTCAAGGGTTGCCCCAGACTATGCGAGACCACATTATTTCTCACCTTCCGGGTACTCTACAGAGTGCGGTTGATATTGCTGGACGGTTGACCGCAAGTATGATTCGCGGTGGTGTTCTTCAGCCGGTTGTGAGCCGAAGAGATTCTGGTAGATCTGATAGGAGGGATATGGGTAACTCGAGGAAGAGAAGTCGTGGTCATGATCAGAGACCCCAACTTCCTCAGGTGTATGCGTTGACGGGTTCTGGAGCTGGTTATCAGGGCGTGCGCCCGAAGTGTGGTACGTGCGGCAGTGCTCATGCAGCTAATGTGGCGTGTTGGGTTTGTAAACGCTGCAAGAAGTTAGGCCACACTGAGCAAATTTGTGGAAGGGCTACTGGAGCGTGTTTTGAATGCGGAGAAGTAGGTCACCGCCGTCATCAGTGTCCTAAGCTTATCGCACCTACTCCCCTTCCTACTCACGGTGCTGGTACTAGTGCAAGAGGAAATCCTGCCAAGAGCCGAGCTTTCGCCATGGAATCTTCTGAAGCTCATCAGGATCCTACCGTAGTCACTGGTACATTTCTTGTCGATGATTATCCTGCTTTTACCTTGTTTGATTCGGGTGCCGATAGAAGCTTTATATCTAGTGATTTCCGCCCCTTAGTAAACCGTGCTTCTAGTCCTTTAGAGCCTGCTTATGAGGTAGAAATAGCTGATGGTAGATGTGCTTGTGTTAGAGAAGTTATTCGTGATATTCCCCTCGTATTAGCCGATATTCCTTTTTCCATCGACCTTATTCCTATGAAACTCGGTAGTTTCGATGTCGTAGTCGGTATGGATTGGTTAGCTAAGCATAAAGGCGAGATAGTCTGTTATGAGAAACTTATTCGTATTCAGAAGCCGGATGGAGATCAGTTGATTGTACACGGAGACAAGGCTGGGAAACGTCTTAAAGTCACCTCGAGTTTGAAAGTTCGCGAGTATGTCCGCCAAGGCTGTTCCTTATATCTCGCTCATTTGGTGAAGAAAGATTCTGCGATAAAGATTGATGGTGTACCGATCGTTCGTGAGTATTCTGACGTTTTTCCCAAAGATTTACCTGGAGTTCCTCCCCAGAGACAAACCGACTTTCGTATTGATCTTGTTCCTGGAGCAGCACCTGTTGCTAAAGCTCCGTACCGTTTGGCTCCTTCCGAGATGCTAGAGTTGTCGAAACAAATTCAGGAACTGGTCGATAAGGGTTTTATCCGTCCTAGTTTCTCCCCGTGGGGTGCTCCTGTCCTCTTTGTTAAGAAGAAGGATGGCTCCATGCGTTTATGTATTGATTATCGGGAGTTAAACAAGCTGACTGTGAAGAACCGTTATCCCCTTCCTCGTATTGATGACTTATTCGATCAACTTCAGGGTTCTTGCTATTTCTCTAAGATCGATTTTCGCTCTGGTTATCATCAGTTGAGAGTTCAGGAAGATGATATACCTAAGACCGCTTTTCGTACTCGATATGGTCATTATGAGTTCATGGTGATGCCGTTTGGTCTGACAAACGCCCCTGCAGCATTCATGGAATTAATGAACCGTATTTGTCGTCCGTATCTTGACAAATTCGTTATCGTATTCATCGACGACATTCTGATCTATTCCCGAAGTCGCAAGGAACATGAAGAGCATTTGCGTCTTGTTCTCGAAGTGCTTCGAAAAGAAAAATTGTATGCGAAATTCTCTAAGTGCGAGTTCTGGTTATCCGAAGTTCAATTTCTTGGCCACGTGGTTAGCGCGAAGGGTATTCACGTTGATCCTGCTAAGATTGAAGCTGTTAAAAGTTGGGTTGCACCAAAATCTCCGACCGAAATCCGTTCGTTTTTGGGTCTTGCTGGGTATTATCGCCGATTCATCGAGAACTTCTCCAAAATCGCTTCACCTATGACAAAGTTGACACAGAAGAGTGAACCATTCGTTTGGGGTTCCGATCAGGAGAGAGCCTTTCAGGTATTGAAGCAGCGGTTGTGTGACGCTCCTATTCTTAGTCTGCCAGTTGGTTCCGAAAATTTTGTGGTTTATTGCGACGCTTCGCACAAGGGTCTGGGTTGTGTGCTTATGCAGAATGGTAAAGTTATAGCTTACGCTTCGCGTCAGTTGAAAGTCCATGAGCAGAATTACACGACACATGATCTAGAATTGGGAGCCGTCGTATTCACATTAAAGATTTGGAGACATTATCTGTATGGGACCAAGTGTACTGTATTTACCGACCACAAGAGTCTTCAGCACATATTCGATCAGAAGATGCTGAACATGAGACAACGACGCTGGGTTGAGTTATTGAACGACTATGATTGCGACATTCGCTACCACCCTGGTAAGGCGAACGTTGTTGCTGATGCACTAAGTCGTAAGGAAACAGTCAAACCAGTCCGTATCCGTTCTAGGATGATATCTATTCAGACGAGCTTGAAGGCTCGGATTATTCAGGCACAGGAAGGTATTATGACAGAGGACCGTGTTAAAGAGGAAAGATTGTATAAGTTGGCGTTGGAATTAGAACCGAAGGAGGATGGAGTTCTGTATTTCCTCGAGCGTATTTGGGTTCCGATTAGTATCCGTCAGTTGATTCTGGACGAAGCCCATAAGTCTATCTATTCCATCCATCCAGGTTCCGACAAAATGTATCATGACTTGAAAGAGTTCTATTGGTGGCCGGGTATGAAGCGTGAGATCGCCGAGTATGTTAGTCGATGTTTGACCTGTTCCAAAGTGAAGATTGAGTATCAGAAACCGTCTGGGCTACTCCAACAACCGAAGATTCCCGAGTGGAAATGGGAGCGGATTACTATGGATTTTGTTACGAAGCTTCCGAGATCTTCGAGTGGTTATGACAGTATCTGGGTTATTGTTGATCGATTGACGAAGTCTGCTCATTTCCTACCGATTCGTGAGAATTATCCGATGGAGAGATTCGTGCGTTTGTATATTGCAGAGATTGTATCGAAACACGGAGTCCTAGTATCGATTATTTCCGATCGTGATGCTCGTTTCACCTCACGATTTTGGAAGACATTCCAGACTGCTATGGGTACAAGGTTAGATATGAGTACCGCCTATCATCCGCAGACCGATGGTCAGAGTGAGAGAACTATTCAGACCTTGGAAGATATGCTACGAGCTTGCGCAATTGATTTTGGTGGTAGTTGGGACGTTCATTTGCCGTTGATTGAGTTCTCGTACAACAACAGCTATCATACGAGTATCAAGTGTGCACCTTTTGAAGCTTTGTATGGCCGCAAGTGTCGATCGCCTGTATGTTGGGCAGAAGTTGGAGATAGTCAGATTGCTGGTCCGGAGATCATACAAGAGACCACTGACAAGATCTTCAAGATCAAGGAACGATTAATTTCTGCAAGAGATCGACAGAAAAAGTATGCTGATAAGCGCAGGAAGCCTCTTGAGTTCAGTGTTGGAGATATGGTATTATTGAAGGTATCTCCATGGAAAGGGGTTGTCCGATTCGTGAAGCGCAGCAAGCTGAGTCCGAGGTACACGGGTCCGTTCAAAATTTTAGCCCGCGTCGGCCCAGCTGCGTATCGACTAGATCTGCCGACAGAACTGAGCAGCGTACACAATGTATTTCATGTGTCTCAGTTGAAGAAATGCCTGGCTGACAAAACGTTATTAGTTCCGCTTGAAAAACTCCAGATTGATGATAAGCTTCATTTCGTTGAGGAACCGATCGAGATCGTTGCTAGTGATTGTTAGGATTAAATTGTGGAGATTGTTATTCTAGAGTTACTACTCCTCAGTTAATACTGTTCAGTTACTACTGCTCAGTTAATACTGCTCAGTTACTACTGCTCAGTTACTACTGCTCAGTTACTACTGTTCAGTTACTACTGCTCCACATCAGTTACTACTCCTGCAAGTTACTACTCCTGCAACTCAGTTATGGAAGACTTGAATTTCAAGATAAAGATCTAAAAAGATTTAGTCTCCTAATATAACTAGATTTCCTTATGTAACTAGGTTTCCTTATGTAATTCATATGAGACTCTATATATAAAGAGATCTCTAGACATTGTAAAGGTGTGGTTTTCATCATGTTTATTCTTTAGGAAAACACCAAACGATCTCACCACTTGAGATCGTTCCCCTTTGTTCAGCCTCAAGGTCAAATTGATCCTTGTAAGATAGAAGAAACACGTCTATTCTGATCAAATAGATTGAGGCTGTGTTAGATGTTTCCTAGAAAAGCTAGGTTTAGCCTCAAGGTCTTTTATAGATCCTTGTATGTAAAGAAACACGTCTGTTAATTTATTAATAGATTGAGGCTTGATGGTAATCATTATTGTTTGTTCTTATTGTTCTTTTATATATACAATATTTGATTATCATAAACTTGTGAATATCAAAGTGTTCATCTCCGCTGCTGAACTTCTTTGATAAATCTTGATCTAAGTAATCATTATTCGATCCTACAAGTGGTATCAGAGCACAGGAGGTGCTCTAGATCAAAGATCCACAAGTTTACAAGAAGAAGAAAGAAGAAGATCTACAAATTTGCGAATTAGGGTTTATGTTCGTCAAAATCTGGGCAACCATAGTAAAAATTGCATAACTCTTTCGTTAGGCGTCGGATTTGGACGAACTTTTGACTGTAGATTCTTCAGATATAAACGCACAATCTGACCGAAGGGATTTTCGATATGAGCTTTTATCAATGAGATATTAATTTTCGAAATCTGCTGCTGAAAGGTTAGATTTATTGTGTTTATCTATACTGAAACGATCGTTGTTTATTCGTTATACACTGGATCTTCGTGATTTTTGAATATGTGATTCAAGGAATATGGATCTATGTTGTGTTAAAATTTGATAGTTATCAGAGGTATTCTCAAGGAGATGTAAAATTTCAAAGTTGGAAGTTGAATGTTTATTGTTTACAGAGCGCAGCTGTGGTAAAAAGGTTATTGTGTATTCGTTAACCGTTGGATTGTCCTGAGTTTTGGATAAGTGGTTCAAGAGACACAGACCTACTATGTGTAAAAATTTAGCCACGATCGGATTTGTCAAGGAGAACTTATTTATTTTTTAATCTATTGCAAATATTTACCTAATGTTGCTCTTATATTGTTAATGCTACTGTTACGCTGTTAGTATTACAATACACATTTTTCTATACAATGATGAAGTTAGTACTACTCCTATGTTGGTGAACCAGCCGAGAATATTGGTTTAAGGGGAAGAATATGTTCTAAAAGTGGATATGAAATTGGAACAGTAAGATGTGATCTCATACATGCACCACTTGAGGAAAAGGTTCTTACTTGTGAAACATGATTTAACCTCATGAAAGAAGAACAACTCTTGATTTAAAGAAGAAGTTTGTAGAGAGATGTTCCCCTAATGGATGATAACAAAAAGGGGAAGATATGAAAAGTGTGGTGGCATGGAACAAGATTTGAAGGCTTCAAAATATCGAAAGTCTACTTAAAAAAAAAAAAAAGTGGCGTGTTTTGATAGAAATATCAACGGTAGAAGAAGTATCAACTTGTTCACAAGAGATCTCAGTTGAAGGGGAAGTTTTTAAAATTCTCAGTTTAGTGTTTGTTTTGTCATCATCAAATAGGGGAAGATTGTTGGGATAATATTTTGATTTGATGAGACAAAATATAAACTGAGCATATACATCAAGGAAACATGGAGAAGACAAAGTTGAACTAGCAGTTGTGATAGCATTCTCATCAACAATTTACATTGAAGAAACTTATTGATTTGCATGTAGAAAGCATAAGTTTAGGGGAAGATTGTTAGGATTAAATTGTGGAGATTGTTATTCTAGAGTTACTACTCCTCAGTTAATACTGTTCAGTTACTACTACTCAGTTAATACTGCTCAGTTACTACTGCTCAGTTACTACTGCTCAGTTACTACTGCTCCACATCAGTTACTACTGCTCCACATCAGTTACTACTCCTGCAAGTTACTACTCCTGCAACTCAGTTATGGAAGACTTGAATTTCAAGATAAAGATCTAAAAAGATTTAGTCTCCTAATATAACTAGATTTCCTTATGTAACTAGGTTTCCTTATGTAAGTCATATGAGACTCTATATATAAAGAGATCTCTAGACATTGTAAAGGTGTGGTTTTCATCATGTTTATTCTTTAGGAAAACACCAAACGATCTCACCACTTGAGATCGTTCCCCTTTGTTCAGCCTCAAGGTCAAATTGATCCTTGTAAGATAGAAGAAACACGTCTATTCTGATCAAATAGATTGAGGCTGTGTTAGATGTTTCCTAGAAAAGCTAGGTTTAGCCTCAAGGTCTTTTATAGATCCTTGTATGTAAAGAAACACGTCTGTTAATTTATTAATAGATTGAGGCTTGATGGTAATCATTATTGTTTGTTCTTATTGTTCTTTTATATACAATATTTGATTATCATAAACTTGTGAATATCAAAGTGTTCATCTCCGCTGCTGAACTTCTTTGATAAATCTTGATCTAAGTAATCATTATTCGATCCTACAGTGATGTTAAGCGTCTACGACGAAGTAAGATCCCGATTGTCAAGGTTCGTTGGAATTCCCGTTTTGGAGCTGAGTTCACGTGGGAACGCGAAGATGAAATTCTGCGGAAGTATCCTCACCTTTCCCCCGGAAGTAGTACCAAGTGATAATTTCGAGGACGAAATTTCTTTTTACTTGGGGAGACTGTGACATTCGCGAATTTCTAGGTATACTTCTATCGACCCGTATTCGTTTTATTTATTTATGTTTATGTTTTGACCCTATTGTATTCCTTTTATGTTTTATCGTATTCGTATTTATAAGTATTGTATTCGTATTTCTCGTATTGTATGAGTATCGTATTTGTATTTTATGTGGTTCGAATCGTTATGTCGGGAACGTGTAGTTCTAAGTGCCTTTAGTATAAGTCTAGTATGCTCTTATGATAAGTTTAGGGGTATTATGCCTTATTTATACGATTAAGATTAACGTTTAAAAAGTATTACAATTTTAGTCCTTTCAGAAATTTTATTACTAAACTAGTCCTATGGGATTTTTCTATTACAAAATTAGTCCTAAAGTAACCTACCAACGTTTTTGTCTTATTCTCCACCAAACTTTTGTCTTACTCTATCCCTTTCACCTACCCTCTTTTTTCCCCATTTTCCCCATCTCATTCTCTCTCTAGAAAAACACCCACAAACACCCACACTTCTCTCTAAATTATCTAGAGATCCAACCGTCGGAATTCATTTTCGAAGCTTGATTATTGTTCACCGTATTCAGCTCTATCATTCCTCCAATTTTCGTTTCGATCAGGTAAGTTTTCTATCGATTTTGTTTTAAACTTTATTTTAATTATTCAAACTCGAAAACACCACTTTTTACCATCAAAACTCGGATTTTATTGAGGGTTATTGTACCTAAACGTATTCTGGACGTAGGGTTCCAATATGGGATGATTTTGACACCTAAACCACTCAGAAATCGAATCCCGAATGTAATTTTTCGTAAAAACCCAGTTACGTCACGTAACTGTGTTACGTGAACGTAACTGAGCACGTAACACCTTCAAACATCACGTAACTAATCACGAAATACTTCTAGATCACGTAATTGTCACTTACGTGACTTGTAGCTCACGTAAGTAGCTTGTATATCACGAAATTCTTGATCCCGTAACTTGCTTATCACGTAATTAACACCTTGTCACGTAATTGAGTTACGTGTTGCGTAACTCTAGTTACGTGATACGTAACTAACTTCCGGACATTTCGAAACGTTTGTAATTCTGTTAGATCGATGTTCCTGTTGGTCATTTTAAAACCCGTATAAAACGTTAATCGTTAAGGCATACCCCACTAGACTTAGAGATACTTAGACATGTTTATTTACGTGATGTTTAGGGCACTTAGACGTGGGAGCTTGACCGTATCTGATTATTTCCCGACATATCGTGTTTGGATTGCTTTGCTATTCTGTGAGTTATTCGTTGCCCTTTTTACCCTTTTTCACTTTTTGGGCATGATTAGCGTTGTATAAATGTATTTTTATGGGATATATATATTATGAGTATGTATTATGGATATGAATGCTTTAGATGAGTCTTACCCAAACTTGTACCGCCTTTGTGGTAGTACGAGGCCCCGTATACACACCTGTTAGCTTTTAGCCGCCGGTTTATATATATAGCGCTATATGGGTCTAACAAACCCTCATTTCTAACACGATGGATGATGGATGCGCCCTGTCCGTGTTAGTAATGTTATGACCGTTGATTTCGAGGACAACCTAGCTTAAGACACTAGGTGGGGTTAGTTGCCAGTATTGTTATGGTTCAGGTGTATCGTGTGTTCCTAAAGCTATTATCTATCCAGTATGCTATTTTTATGAAATGATTATGATATTTTTATGGTATATGTATGAGTATTTTATCAAAAGGTTTTGTGTACTTCACGTATATTTTGAAACATCATTTTCAAATGACTTATCTTCAAATCATAACACTTTTGGGTCAAAACGTATTGAAACTTTTATACTATTATGTTTTTATTAATTATTGCGAATAATTCACCAACTTTATGTTGACGTCGTATTTTAACGCTTTTCAGGGATTTGAGGTTACACTTTTTGACGTTATGCTTGCTTGGCTACGTGGATTACTTGCATGGAATTTATTTTGCTTTTGTTAATTCCTTAGTATCCCAAACGCTGTAGCCGTATTTTGATATTTTCGGATGATTGTAATAAGTATGCTATTTTAAACTTATTTATCTATGTTGATTATGTTTGGTTTACTTATGTTGATGTAACCTTTGAATCTCTGATACCGTATTCTCTGTACACCTCGGTTCCGCCATTTTGCGGGGTGTGACAACAATGTCTAGTGATCTCTTTATATATAGAGTCTCCTACGACTTACATAAGGAAATCTAGTTATAATAGAGACTAATTATTTTAGATCTTTATCTTGAAAAGCAAGTCTTCCATAACCCTAGCCACACTAGTAACTGAGTTGCAGTAGTAACTGGCTCTTGCAGTATTAACCAGATAACCTTGCAGTAGTAACTTCATCGTGCAGTAGTAACTGGCTCTTGCAGTAGTAACAATGTAGTACTAACTGTGCAGTAGTAACTATGTTCTTGCAGTATTAACTGTGCAGTACTAACCGTGTAGTACTAACTGTGTAGTACTAACGGTGTTCTCTTGAACTGTGCGGTACTAACTGTTGTATGCAACGCAACTCCAGAATAACAATCACAACAATTTTATCCTAACAATCTTCCCCTAAACTTATATTTTCTACATGCAATGCAATAAGTTTCTTCAATATAAATTGTTGATGAGAATGTTATCAAAACTAATATTTTTTCCTGTCTTCCCCATGTTTCCTTGATGTAAATTATCAGTTTAAATTTTGTCTCATCAAATCAATAATATGGATAATAATTATCTCAACATAACATAAAACCCGACAACTCGTAATAAACGTGAATAATCACAAGTAAAGTCACCGGGTCAAAACCAAAGCGAATATAAATAAAGGTAACGGTAACAATTAGTACCTCGGATGTCACAATATTATATTTGATAGAGTTCTCTACGTATACGAATTTAGAAACGAACCTTAAAAAACACGTATATAAAAACAAAACGACAAATATTTGACATCTCAACTCATGTTATTTTCTTTTTGTTATAATTTGATTATATTCGATAGAGTTCTCTACTTATTCGAATTTAAAAGTGAACCTGAAAAATACGTACATATAAAAAGAAAAGACAAATATTTAGCATCACAACTTATGTTGTCTTATATTATTAACGATACACAAAAATTCAAATATTATTATCCGTGTATATGCGAGAAATAAACTAGTATCTTGATACATGACACATCATCTCATAAATAGAATTATTTAATCTTTTTGTAACTTTAGTCTTTCCCGATATATAAAGTTATATACCTATGTGGTTAGCTAATCTATTTACGTCTCAAGTTTGATCTTATTAAAAAGTAAGTGGAAAATAAGCTGAATGTAAACTACCGAAGCTAAACCCATAAACAAGTGATTTATAAGCCATAGATTAAATAAGAAAAAAAAAGTCTATTACAAATTTTCAATAGAATAGCGTCTTTACACTAGCCTGAAACATATGATAAAAAGAATATATAAAGCATAACGTTAAAATGTTTTAAACTAGGTATTATTTACGTATGTCAACATGGTATTTAGTACCTTATAGATTATCATGGTCTAAAGGAAGAACATGTTGCTCTATTAATCATTTATGAAGGGGAATCCAAAGGTCCTGAAATCTTTCTATCTAATAAAAGGGAGTTTTCGATTGCATCATATGGCTGAGTTGGCGTTCTATTAGGTTGTCCAACTAAGAAAGAGAAAAGCATTGATGATGTCATAATCCACTTTCTAAATAGATTTTTTTTATCTTGCACTTTTATTGATTCACTAGATGATTAATTTTCTGTACATGAAGTACTAACAATTTTAGTATGACCTAAGCCGCTTGCTGAAACTTATGTATAGCCGATACTTTGTAAGCTTGTGTTGTTAAATCTATGAAGGACAATATTTTAGCTCATCGTATCTTTAAGCTAATGTACATAAAGTTAAGAGGTATATTTGTTATCTTATTTCTAACCTTTGTAAACCACATAAAAAAAACTCTTATCAAGATTAATATTTTAGGCTTATATTCTTTATTAAAACATATCAAACGGTATAGCTTACACGATTCTTTCTCCAACGATCTTAAAATAGTTTTCTTATACAATACTGTGTATCACACGGGTACTAAGCTAGTATGATTAATGATTGTGTACGATTAAAACTTGGGGGGGTGGGGGTGGGGTGTATAAGTTGTTTGTACATTAACCCTTAATTTTTTGAGACACAAAACTTAGGGATGGTTTAGTTTAGTTTTAGAGAAATTGAGTTATTTAAAAAAGAAAAAAATTATTTTTACATAATAAATGTTCAATTTCATTATACTACTTTTTTTTTATTCAATTATATTACCGTATGTTTGTTATCAAACTTTATTAAAATATTCAATTTTTATTACTATACTTTATTTTGTTCAATTATATCATTGTATTTTTAGAAAATGTTCGATTATTGTAACATCCGTCCCACATCGGTTGGAGAGGGGAACGAATCCTTCTTTATAAGGGGGTTGATATCTCTCCTATTATGACGCGTTTTGGCACGGGCTCCGTGTTAGAAGCAAATTCGTGCGCCGGTGAGCAAAGCGGACAATATCACGCTACGGGTGTGCTTAGGATGTTACAAATGGTATCAGAGTCAGGGTCCGGACCGATGTACACAGCGGGGACGCTGTGTCCTATAGGGGGGGGGTGTAACAATTATATTACCGA
>CAJVGC010000001.1:4121431-4175576 GCA_910822075.1 Senecio squalidus | reverse complement strand
AAACTATTAGTCATGTAAACAAAATGATTATGTTAGCAAATTTGAAGTTAAATAAAACATTTACTGTGTAATTTGGAGAAAAGTTTATTAAAAACTAAATAATCTTAAATATATAATAAAAGAGAGGCCTTAAATACCACATGGCAAAATAAGGTCCATTAGATTAGTTAACTTATTTGATACCAACCGTTAGATCAGATTGATGATGTCATCAAAGATTATTTTCATTTTACACCCTTTTACAATACATAATTACATTTTTTTTTTTCATTCCATATCTACTAAAATAAAAAACATAATCATAATTTATTTATAGAATCGTTCAATTTGGACTATGATTTACCTTATTATTATTCTAAAATCTTCTAATACAAAATATCAAAACATATGTATAAAAGTAAGTGTGTTATATGTTATTATAATTATAAACAACATGTGTATAAACGTAAAAATATATATGAATTATACGTATAACATTATTTTCTCATAATAAAATAAAATCTATATAAACATACAATTTACAATTCAATTTTTTTTCTTTTCCGCGCTATCGCGGGACAATAATCTAGTGATAATATATAAAAAAAAAACTAAAAATATTGCATAAATAGGACTCAAAATGATCTAATGGTTCAAATTAAAGTTAGATTTTCATCTAATGGTTAATACTTTGTCAAGTGGTATTTTAGGCATCTCTTTTATTATATATTAAGATAAGATAGAATTATGCGACCATTTGTGTGACAACCGCGATTTTCGTTATTGTTCCGGTTTGTCATTTACCGTGTTACCGATATATTGTTTTGACCTATTGTGATTTCTTTGCTTTTTTATCACACTTTGTTATATGTTTGTCGGGATATTTGATTATTTGTGGATATAAACTCTATTTTTCCGAATGAGAGTATGTTAAGACCTAGTGCCTTTTAGTTAAGTACTATCTTAATATAAGTTAGGGTTTTTATGCCTTTGATTGTTGGATAAAATTAAACTTAAAAAAATATTACAAAGTTATACCTTTAACGAGAATTAACGTTAAAAATATTATAGTGTTTGTCCCTTGACAAGAATTAACGTTATAAATATTACAAATTTAGTCTTTTTAACCAAAAGTTAACGAAAAGCTGAGTTACTATGCAACAGTGAGTACCTACTGCTAGGCAGGGGTACTGTCACACCCCGCAAAAATGGCGGAACCGAGGTGTACAGTGTATACGGTATCAGAGATTCAAAGGTTACATAAACATAAGTAATCCATACATCATCAACATAGATTAAAGAGTTTGAAATACAATACGTTATTACAATCATCCGAAAATATATCAAAATACGGCTACAGCGTTTGGGATACTAAGGAATTAACATAAGCAAAACAAATTCCATGCAAAAGATTCACGTAGCCAACAAGCATAGCATCATAAAGTGTAACCTCAAATCCCTGAAAAGCGTTAAAATACGACGTCAACATAAAGTTGGTGAATTATTCGCAATAGTAAATGAAAACATATTAGTATAAAAGTTTTCAATAGGTTTTGACCCAAAGATGATAAGATTTGAAGATAAGTCATTTGAAAAACATGTTTCAAAATATACGTGAGGTTTACAAAACCTTTTGATAAAATACTCATACATATACCATAAAAATACCATAATCATTTCATAAAATAGCATACTGGATAAATAACAGCCTTAGGTAAATACGATACACCTGAACCATAACAATACTGGCAACTAACCCCACCTAGTGCATTACGCTAGGTTGTCCTCGAAAATCATCGGTCATAACATTACTAACACGGACATGGCGCATCCATCATCCATCGTGTTAGAAATGAGGGTTTGTTAGACCCATATAGCGCTATATATACGAACCGGCGGCTAAAAGCTAACAGGTGTGTATACGGGGCCTCGTTCTACCACAAAGGCGGAACGAGTTGGGTAATGCTAACCTAAAGGCATCCATATCCAAAATACATACCATAATACATAATATACCATAAAAATACATATACATAACGCTAATCATGCCCAAAAATGTAAAAGCGGTAAAAAGGGCAACGAATAACTCACAGAATAGCAAAGATCACGATATGTCGGGAAATACTATAATACCGTCAAGCTTCCACGTCTAAGTGCCCTAAACATCACGTAAATAAACATGTCTAAGTATCTCTAAGTCTAGTGGGATATGCCTTAATGATTAACGTTTTATACGGGTTTTGAAATGAACAATAGGAATATCGAGTTAACGGGATTATAAACGTTTCGGAAAATAAGCAAGCTAATTACGTGATCCTCATACTTACGTGCACTACAAGTCACGTAAGTATCAAGTTACGTGTTATACAAGAGTTACGGGTCAAGAGGTGTTACGGGACATAGTTACTTGACAAACAAGAAAGTTACGTGATCAAGACAAGGGAGTTACGGACAATTACGTGATAAACAAGAAGAATTACGTGCAAGAGGCTTATTACGTGACTCATAAGTCACGTAATTGTCAATTACGTGATAAAGGGTGTTTGTTACGTGCGTAATAAGCAAGTTACGGACCAAGAAAACTATTACGTGAACATCAAGCTTAGTTACGTGCGTAACAAGCTTCTTACGTGACCAAGGATGCTTGTTACGTGATCAGGAAGTTAAATACGTGCTCAGTTACGTGCCCGTAACACAGTTACGTGCCGTAACTGGGTTTTTACGAAAAATAGCATTCGGGATTCGATTTCTGAGTGTTTTAGGTGTCCAAATGATCCATAATCGAAACCCTATGTCCAGAATATGTTTAGGAACAATAATCTTAAATAAAATTCGAGTTTTGACGGTGAAAAGTGGTATTTTCGGTATTGTATCAAAATAACAAAGTTTAAAACTAAAACCGAGAAATACTTACCCGATCGTAACGAAAATTGGAGGATAGATGAAGGTGATAACGGTGATCAATAATCTGGTCTCGGATTTGGATTTCAACGGTCGGATCGCCGGAAAATGTAGAGAGAAGGAGGAGTGTTTGTAGGTGTTAATTCTAGAGAGAGAAGTGATAGGGATGAAATGTAGATAATGACAAAAATGGTAGGTGAAGTTGGTGAGGTTTGGTAGAGGACTAAAATTGTAATGGAATTTCTCCCATAGGACTCGTTTTGTAATAAATTTCCGAAAAGACTAAAAATGAAATACTTTTTAAACGTTAATCTTAATCGTATAATTAAGGCATAATTCCCCTGAACTTATCATAAGAGCATACTAGACTTATACTAAAGGCACTTAAGACTACACGTTCCCGACATAATGATTCGAATCACATAAATACAAATACGATACTTAATAAATACGGAAATACAAATACAATACACATAAAATACGAATACGATAAAACATAATAGGAATACACTAGGGTCAAAACATAACGTAATTAAATAAAACAAATACGTGACGATAGAAATATACCTAGAAATTCACGAATGTCACAGTCTCCCCAAGTAAAAAGAAATTTCGTCCTCGAAATTATCACTTGGTACCACTTCCGGGGGAAAGGTGAGGATACTTCCGCAGAATTTCATCTTCGCGTTCCCACGTGAACTCAGCTCCAGAACTTTGACAATCGGGATCTTACTTCGTCGTAGACGCTTAACATCACTAGCAACGATCTCGATCGGTTCCTCAACGAAATGAAGCTTATCGTCAATTTGGAGTTGCTCAAGCGGAACTAATAGCGTCTCGTCAGCCAGGCATTTCTTCAACTGAGATACATGAAATACATTATGCACACTGCTCAGTTCTGCCGGCAAATCTAGTCGATACGCAGCTGGGCCGACGCGGGCTAAGATCTTGAACGGACCCGTGTATCTCGGACTCAGCTTGCTGCGCTTCACGAATCGGACAGCCCCTTTCCATGGAGATACCTTCAATAATACCATGTCTCCAATACTGAACTCAAGAGGCTTCCTGCGCTTATCAGCATACTTCTTCTGTCGATCTCTTGCAGTAATCAATCGCTCCTTGATCTTGAAGATCTTGTCAGTGGTCTCTTGTATAATCTCCGGACCAGAAATCTGACTATCTCCAACTTCTGCCCAACATACAGGTGATACAAAGCTTCAAATGGTGCACACTTGATACTCGTGTGATAGCTGTTGTTGTACGAGAACTCAATCAACGGCAAATGAACGTCCCAACTACCACCAAAATCAATTGCGCAAGCTCGTAGCATATCTTCCATGGTCTGAATAGTTCTCTCACTCTGACCATCGGTCTGAGGATGATAGGCGGTACTCATATCTAACCTTGTACCCATAGCAGTCTGGAATGTCTTCCAAAATCGTGAGGTGAAACGAGCATCACGATCGGAAATAATCGATACAGGAACTCCGTGTTTCGATACAATCTCTGCAATATATTAACGCACGAATCTCTCCATCGGATAATTCTCACGAATCGGTAGGAAATGAGCAGACTTCGTCAAACGATCAACAATAACCCAGATACTGTCATAACCACTCGAAGATCTCGGAAGCTTTGTAACAAAATCCATAGTAATACGCTCCCATTTCCACTCGGGAATCTTCGGTTGTTGGAGTAGCCCAGACGGTTCACTTTGGAACAAGTCAAACATCGACTAACATACTCGGCGATCTCACGCTTCATACCCGGCCACCAATAGAATTCTTTCAAGTCATGATACATTTTGTCGGAACCCGGATGAATGGAATAGTTAGATTTATGGGCTTCGTCTAGAATCAACTGACGGATACTAATCGGAACCCAAATACGCTCGAGGAAATACAGAACTCCATCCTCCTTTGGTTCTAGTTCCAACGCCAACTTATAAAATCTTTCATCTTTAACACGGCCCTCTGTCATAATACCTTCTTGTGCTTGAATAATCCGAGCCTTCAAGCTCGTCTGAATAGATACCGTCATAGAACGGATACGGACTGGTTTGACTGTTTCCTTACGACTTAGTGCATCAGCAACAACGTTCGCCTTACCAGGGTGGTAGCGAATGTCGCAATCATAGTCGTTCAATAACTCAACCCAACGTCGTTGTCTCATGTTCAGCATCTTCTGATCGAATATATGCTGAAGACTCTTGTGGTCGGTAAATACAGTACACTTGGTCCCATACAGATAATGTCTCCAAATCTTCAATGCGAATACGACGGCTCCCAATTCTAGATCATGTGTCGTGTAATTCTGCTCATGGACTTTCAACTGACGCGAAGCGTAAGCTATAACTTTACCATTCTGCATAAGCACACAACCCAGACCCTTGTGCGAAGCGTCGCAATAAACAACAAAATTCTCGGAACCAACTGGCAGACTAAGAATAGGAGCGTCACACAACCGCTGCTTCAATACTTGAAAGGCTTTCTCCTGATCGGAACCCCAAACGAATAGTTCACTTTTCTGCGTCAACTTCGTCATAGGTGAAGCGATTTTGGAGAAGTTCTCGATAAATCGGCGATAATACCCAGCAAGACCCAAAAACGAACGGATTTCGGTCGGTGACTTTGGTGCAACCCAACTTTTAACAGCTTCAATCTTAGCAGGATCAACATGAATACCCTTCGCGCTAACCACGTGGCCAAGAAATTGAACTTCGGATAACCAGAATTCGCACTTAGAAAATTTCGCATACAACTTTTCTTTTCGAAGCACTTCTAGAACAAGACGCAAATGCTCTTCATGTTCCTTGCGACTTCGGGAATAGATAAGAATGTCGTCGATGAACACGATAACGAATTTGTCAAGATACGGACGACAAATACGGTTCATTAGATCCATGAATGCTGCAGGGGCGTTTGTCAGACCAAACGGCATCACCATGAACTCATAATGACCATACCGAGTACGAAAAGCGGTCTTAGGTATATCATCTTCTTGAACTCTCAACTGATGATACCCAGAGCGAAGATCGATCTTAGAGAAATAGCAAGAACCCTGAAGTTGATCGAATAAGTCGTCAATACGAGGAAGGGGATAACGGTTCTTCACAGTCAGCTTGTTTAACTCCCGATAATCAATACATAAACGCATGGAGCCATCCTTCTTCTTAACAAAGAGAACAGGAGCACCCCACGGGGAGAAACTAGGACGGATAAACCCTTATCGACCAGTTCCTGAATTTGCTTCGACAACTCGAGCATCTCGGAAGGAGCCAAACGATACGGAGCTTTAGCAACAGGTGCAGCTCCAGGAATAAGATCAATACGAAAGTCGGTTTGTCTCTGGGGAGGGACTCCAGGTAAATCGTCGGGAAAAACGTCAGAATACTCGCGAACAATCGGTACACCATCAATCTTTATCGTAGAATCTTTCTTCACCAAATGAGCGAGATATAAGGAACAACCTTGACGGATATACTCGC
The DNA here is from genome assembly GCA_910822075.1 of Senecio squalidus. Lineage (NCBI taxonomy): Eukaryota > Viridiplantae > Streptophyta > Magnoliopsida > Asterales > Asteraceae > Senecio > Senecio squalidus. The sequence continues at coordinate 4,169,209 of CAJVGC010000001.1, read as the reverse complement.
GGACTTTCAAACTTGAGATGACTTTAAGACGTTTCCCAGCCTTGTCTCCGTGTACAATCAATTGATCTCCATCCGGCTTCTGAATACGAATAAGTTTCTCATAACAGACTATCTCGCCTTTATGCTTAGCTAACCAATCCATACCGACTACGACATCGAAACTACCGAGTTTCATAGGAATAAGGTCGATGGAAAAAGGAATATCGGCTAATACGAGGGGAATATCACGAATAATTTCTCTAACGCAGGCACATCTACCATCAGCTATTTCTACCTCATAAGCAGGCTCTAAAGGACTAGAAGCACGGTTTACTAAGGGGCGGAAATCACTAGAAATAAAGCTTCTATCGGCACCCGAATCAAACAATATAAAAGCAGGATAATCGTCAACAAGAAATGTACCAGTGACTACGGTAGGATCCTGATGAGCTTCAGAAGATTCCATGGCGAAAGCTCGGCTCTTAGCAGGATTCCCTCTCGCACTAGTACCAGCACCAGGAGTAGGAAGGGAAGTAGATGATACAAGCTTGGGACACTGATGACGGCGGTGACCCACTTCTCCACATTCAAAACAGGCTCCAGTAGACCTTCCACAATACTGCTCAGTGTGGCCTAACTTCTTGCAGCGTTTACAAACCCAACACGCTACATTCGCCGCATGAGCACTGCCACAAGTACCACACTTAGGGCGCACGCCCTGATAACCAGCTCCAGCACCAGTCAACGCATAGACTTGAGGAAGTTGGGGTCTCTGATCATGACCACGGCTTCTCTTCCTCGAATTACCCATGTCTCTCCTATCAGACCTTCCAGAATCTCTGCGGCTCACAACAGGTTGCAGAACACCACCACGAACCATACTTGCGGTCAACCGACCAGCAATATCAACTGCACTCTGTAGGGTACCCGGAAGGTGAGAAATAATGTGATCTCGCATAGTCTGGGGCAACCCATGAGTGAAGCGTTCGATCCTGTCATTCTCCGTGCGAACCAAACGAGGAGCCAAAACACACAAATCATAGAAGCGATTCACATACCCACGATAATCAGAACCTTGCATAGTCAGGTTCCACAGCTCGTTCTCCAATCTTTGCGTCTCAGATGACGGCACATACTCTTTCCTCATCATAACCTTCAAGTTCTCCCAAGTCATCAAGGTAACAGCAGCTCGGCCCTGAGCTCGCTTCACTGAGTTCCACCAAGTTAGGGCTTTACCCTGGAACAAGAACGTAGCATACTTAACCTTGCTCTCCTCAGCACATCCCGAGACATCAAATACCGACTCGATCCTCTCAAACCACTGCAGGGTAGCAACCGCATCCTCGGTACCCTTAAATTCAGTAGGTCTGCAATCCAGGAAAGCCTTATACGAACAACCTCGGGGTGGATCTTCAATAACAATACTCGGTCCACCGAATCCCACGTGCACTGCTCTTCCCACATCGGAACCATCGCGCCCAGACGCCGTACCTTCTGATCCACCACTCGGCATCACAGGTTCTTCAAACCCTAAGTCGGCATCCTGCACCGGTGTCTCCTTGAGCTGTGCCACAATCACTGGTATCGCCGCTGCAATCTGCTCCGCAATCAACTAACTGATATTCGGAGCGGTGGTATTAGCATTGGGGACAGCAGTGGTATTCTGAGGCGTAGCACCCGCTCTCACACTAGCGCGACCTCGTCTCGTCGACCTTCTCATAGCAGTGACGGCCGGAGTAGACCTAGTAGAAGCTCTCTTAGGCGGCATCTTCTACGAATGTCAAACAGAATAAATCAGAACGATAACCGGATGTGCGACTAAAACGAGCAGGCCTCAAAGCATAAAATGCAAAATAAAGCACATAAAGCATACGAATCACATACAGGCCCACAAAAGAAAGAAATGCGCACATAGAGTAAATCAGATAGGTCCAAAAGCCTAGGTCATAGTCTAAGTGATTCCGTAAGGTCACTTAGTTCGCTATAACCATTGGCTCTGATACCAACTTCTGTCACACCCCGCAAAAATGGCGGAACCGAGGTGTACAGTGTATACGGTATCAGAGATTCAAAGGTTACATAAACATAAGTAATCCATACATCATCAACATAGATTAAAGAGTTTGAAATACAATACGTTATTACAATCATCCGAAAATATATCAAAATACGGCTACAGCGTTTGGGATACTAAGGAATTAACATAAGCAAAACAAATTCCATGCAAAAGATTCACGTAGCCAACAAGCATAGCATCATAAAGTGTAACCTCAAATCCCTGAAAAGCGTTAAAATACGACGTCAACATAAAGTTGGTGAATTATTCGCAATAATAAATGAAAACATATTAGTATAAAAGTTTTCAATATGTTTTGACCCAAAAATGATAAGATTTGAAGATAAGTCATTTGAAAATGAAGTTTCAAAATATACGTGAGGTTTACAAAACCTTTTGATAAAATACTCATACATATACTATAAAAATACCATAATCATTTCATAAAATAGCATACTGGATAAATAACAGCCTTAGGTAAATACGATACACCTGAACCATAACAATACTGGCAACTAACCCCACCTAGTGCATTACGCTAGGTTGTCCTTGAAAATCATCGGTCATAACATTACTAACACGGACATGGCGCATCCATCATCCATCGTGTTAGAAATGAGGGTTTGTTAGACCCATATAGCGCTATATATACGAACCGGCGGCTAAAAGCTAACAGGTGTGTATACGGGGCCTCGTTCTACCACAAAGGCGGAACGAGTTGGGTAATGCTAACCTAAAGGCATCCATATCCAAAATACATACCATAATACATAATATACCATAAAAATACATATACATAACGCTAATCATGCCCAAAAATGTAAAAGCGGTAAAAAGGGCAACGAATAACTCACAGAATAGCAAAGCAATCCAAATCACGATATGTCGGGAAATACTATAATACCGTCAAGCTTCCACGTCTAAGTGCCCTAAACATCACGTAAATAAACATGTCTAAGTATCTCTAAGTCTAGTGGGATATGCCTTAATGATTAACGTTTTATACGGGTTTTGAAATGAACAATAGGAATATCGAGTTAACGGGATTATAAACGTTTCGGAAAATAAGCAAGCTAATTACGTGATCCTCATACTTACGTGCACTACAAGTCACGTAAGTATCAAGTTACGTGTTATACAAGAGTTACGGGTCAAGAGGTGTTACGGGACATAGTTACTTGACAAACAAGAAAGTTACGTGATCAAGACAAGGGAGTTACGGACAATTACGTGATAAACAAGAAGAATTACGTGCAAGAGGCTTATTACGTGACTCATAAGTCACGTAATTGTCAATTACGTGATAAAGGGTGTTTGTTACGTGCGTAATAAGCAAGTTACGGACCAAGAAAACTATTACGTGAACATCAAGCTTAGTTACGTGCGTAACAAGCTTCTTACGTGACCAAGGATGCTTGTTACGTGATCAGGAAGTTAAATACGTGCTCAGTTACGTGCCCGTAACACAGTTACGTGTCGTAACTGGGTTTTTACGAAAAATAGCATTCGGGATTCGATTTCTGAGTGTTTTAGGTGTCCAAATGATCCATAATCGAAACCCTATGTCCAGAATATGTTTAGGAACAATAATCTTAAATAAAATTCGAGTTTTGACGGTGAAAAGTGGTATTTTCGGTATTGTATCAAAATAACAAAGTTTAAAACTAAAACCGAGAAATACTTACCCGATCGTAACGAAAATTGGAGGATAGATGAAGGTGATAACGGTGATCAATAATCTGGTCTCGGATTTGGATTTCAACGGTCGGATCGCCGGAAAATGTAGAGAGAAGGAGGAGTGTTTGTAGGTGTTAATTCTAGAGAGAGAAGTGATAGGGATGAAATGTAGATAATGACAAAAATGGTAGGTGAAGTTGGTGTAGAATAAGACAAGGTTTGGTAGAGGACTAAAATTGTAATGGAATTTCTCCCATAGGACTCGTTTTGTAATAAATTTCCGAAAAGACTAAAAATGAAATACTTTTTAAACGTTAATCTTAATCGTATAATTAAGGCATAATTCCCCTGAACTTATCATAAGAGCATACTAGACTTATACTAAAGGCACTTAAGACTACACGTTCCCGACATAATGATTCGAATCACATAAATACAAATACGATACTTAATAAATACGGAAATACAAATACAATACACATAAAATACGAATACGATAAAACATAATAGGAATACAATAGGGTCAAAACATAACGTAATTAAATAAAACAAATACGTGACGATAGAAATATACCTAGAAATTCGCGAATGTCACAGGTACCTAGTGCGACACAATGGTTAGTGACTGCGACGCAGTCAGACTCTCAGGCTAAAAAACGCCAAAAACGTCGTTTTCACTTATTTGGAGATCCACAACTTGCTCCATCACGTGAGTTCTAGATTTTGCCTAGTATGAGATATTTGACCATATTCAAGTTCTAAGAATGTGTTTCAACCCTTTTTCATCCCATTTCCCATATTTTTACATTTCATTTTCTTCTCTCTTTTCATTCATCCCACTTCTTACATCCATTTCTCTTATTCTCTTCATCATATTTCCAGAAAAAAGAGAGAAAAATATTAAACATTTGAGTGGGTTTATACTAGAAGAAGATTCTTCCATCATATCCATCATCATCTCCTTAGTTCATCACTTTTGATAAGTGATTTCACCATGAAATCTTTACTTTTACTCTTTTCTTTCCATGTTATGTTAGAGATTCTAACATATGTTTCTTTTATGTGGATTACAAGGTTTCTCCTTCCATTTTCATCCTTCATATTTGGATTTTCGACTACCACCTTGAAGATTATACATCTTAAGTTTTTGGTAACAAAATCATCCTTAAGTTCACTCTAAATTCATTTCTAAAAAGTTCTATTTCTAATGGTGTGTTATGTTGTGTGTTTGGAGTTGGATTCTCACCACCACCACCACCATAGGAACTCATCTTCCGGATTCATTTTTGTGACTTCCTTTCGGTGATTTGTTGATATTTACGGAGGTCTTCGTTACTCTCTAAGTTTCCCTTAATTTCTCTCACGTTTTCTTAATTAATCTTAAATTTGGTTAAGTAATATGTAAAATGGATTAATATGGACGAAAACGTAATTATTAACATATTTTACATAATATATATCTTCATATTATAAGTCATTATGTTATAATAACATAAAATGATGTAAATATGTGAATAAACTTGTAAAACGGTAAAATCATAAGTAAAGATGTAATTATAGTAAAAATTATACCATTATGGAATTATTAAACATATTTAGACATAAGTATGTATGTATAACATGTCATTTTGACTCTAATTACTAATATAACTTATTATTATGTAAAAGTTCACATATTTAATGTATATATATATATATATATATATATATATATATATATATATATATATATATATATATATATATATATATATATATATATATATATATAGAGAGAGAGAGAGAGAGAGAGAGAGAGAGGTGGGTTCGAATAGGAACCACTAAATAAATTAGAATCATAGGAACCACTTTTTAACCAATCACTTAAAATCCACTTTAAATTCATATATAACTTTAAATTAACATATCTAAAGTATAACTAGGTTTTACGAAAAACTAAATACACCATTAGAACAATTATTTAATTATATTTCCAACGAGCACCCACTTGATATACTTTTGACGACTTTTTTTTTTTGGTGGGTTTCGATATATACACTGGTGTATATATTAATATACACCAGTGTATATATTAATATACACCAGTGTATATACTTTTTTTTGTCAAAAATACATTTAAACCATATATTCACTAATGAATACACCAGTGTATATACTGTGTATATACTGGTCTATATATTAATATACACTGGTGTATATATTAATATACACCAGTGAATACATATATATACACAAGTGTATAAGACGGCATTCATCAGTGTATATACGCAGTTTTTGAAAAATTCTGAATTTGTAGTATATATACACCAGTGTATATATCGAAACCCACATTAAAAAAAAAAAAAAAAAAGTCTTCAAAATTTAAAAAGTTTATATTTTTCTAAAAGAGAATAAAATGCTCGTTCTAACTGTATATTTTTTATTTCGTAAAAGTTTATAATTTAAAAGATATTTAGTTTTTTACATGAAGTGGATTTTGTTAAATGATTGGTTAAAAAGTGATTCCTAAATATTTGAGTGGTTCTCATTTGAAACCAAATCTCTCTCTCTCTCTCTCTCTCTCTCTCTCTCTCTCTCTCTCTATATATATATATATATATATATATATATATATATATATATATATATATATATATATATATATATATATATATATATATATATATATATATATATATAGGGTGAGTTCAAATGAGATCCTCAATTTTCTAGAGATCCAAGGATCCACTTTTTAGCCACACAAATTCATTTAGGGGTCAAAACCACAAAGGCTTCCTAGCCTAGGCCTGTGCAACCGGGTCAAACCGGCCCGAACCGGGTCAACCCGGGACCGACCCGAGACCGAAAACGTAAGAAAACACAGACCGAAGACCGGACCGGTAGGACACGGGCCGGTTCGGGTTTTAGTCGGTCGGGTCGGGCGGTCAACCGACGGGTTTGAAAATCTGATAGAAACAAAAAAAAAATACTCTAGGTATCAATTTGGTTAAAGAAATTAGGGTTTAGGGCTTTCGATTCTGCCCAAAAACTATTGTTAAACTCATATCTTGAATCGTTTTTGACGATGTTTATGATTTTGAAGCGATTTGATGAAGATAATGATGAGTCTGTGATTTTGAAGCGATTTGATGATGATGATAATGCAGCGATTTGATGATGTTTATGATTTTGAAGCGATTTGATGATGATGATGATGAGTTTGAAACGATTTGATGATGATGATTCTTGAAGCCGCCACACAAAATTAGGATTAGAAAATTAGGTTTTTACCAGATTTTTGTTAGAGATATATTTATGGCATTCTTTTTAAAATATTTACATGAACCACCCTTTAACTATAGTTATTGGGCAAACTAATAAGATGGTTTATGAATAAATAATATAAGTTTAAAATTGAAATCATAATCTGGTGGTAGTGGACTGGTTAATGCGTTGACATGGCCTATGGGTGGCTCGAGTTCGAGTCCTGGCAACTGCATATTTTTTCAAATAAATATTCATACTTCGGTCTAATCGGGTATACCCGATTTTAATCGGGTATGGACCGGACCGAACCGATACCCGAATTTACTCAAAATCAATACCCGAGAACCGAACCGTTAATTAAAAACCGGGCCGGGTCGGTCCGGTTCGGGCCGGTTTGTCGGGTCCTTAACGGGCCGGCCCGTTAATGCACTGGGCTATCCTAGCCATTCATTTTTCCCTTTATATTTTTTTTTTTTTCATTTTTTTTTCATTTTTTAATTCGTTTTTTTTTTTGCTATGTTTTACTTAAATTTTTTTTTTTTCTTCAAAATCACATGTGATTTTTTTGTAAAATCAATTTGAGGTTTGGTTATATGCATTTTATAAAATGGTAGGTGCATTTTCTAAGATGGTATTTTTTTTATCTTAAAATTGAAATCGTCGACTTGTTGCTACTGATCAGCATAAACCAATTTTGAGGTTTGGATAGAAGCATTTTTTAAAATGGTAGGTGCATTTTCTAAAATGGTACCACTTACTACTGATCAGCACCGCGAGGTTTGATATAAAAAATTTAATCGAACGGCCAGAATTGGTTCTTAGCGTTTGTAGGTTAAGCCATGTTCTTACCCGAACCCCACCCTATATATATATATATATATATATATATATATATATATATATATATATATATATATATATATATATATATATATATATATATATATATATATATATATGGACTGATTCATGCGAAAACTCTTATTTCTGCGAGAACTCTTAAAAAAAGTGTCAATTAACATGTAATTATGTCTTTTGACATGTAAAAACTATTAAATGTTAAAAATCTAGTAAAAATATTAATGAAAAATTAAAAAAAATTGTATGAAATCACGCGTATTTAAAACTGTTCACATATGAACGTTTTTTTTCAAAAAATGAGTTCATATATGAACGGAAATTTTTTACGTCATTTTATATGATTTTTTTTTTTGGTTTTTTACGTTTATATTTACTTGATTATTAATCTCAAAAAGAGTTTGCATGTGAATGAACAAAGTGAAACGTGATTTAACATTTTTTGTGAGAGTTCTCGCAGTTCTCGCAAAAAAGAGAGTTCTCGCATGAACCATTCACTATATATATATATATATATATATATATATATATATATATATATATGCAATATGACTTTTTGGACATAATACTTATTATCATTAAAACTTTATAAAACTTACGATACTTAAAACGTTTAAAAGAAAAAGTATAAAAACTAAACTTTGAATATTTCGAATACACATAAGTGTATTACTATATGTAAAATAGTATATATTGACAATAGTCGTTTTTGGACTTAAAGACGTAATAGCAATCATAAATATAATATTTATTAATATGACGATCGTTAAACTTATATAATTTCGACTAATATATATTTGTGACTCAAAAATGCGATCGTAATCTCAAACTTCTAATAATAAATTATAACTTTCGTTAACCTTATATAAAATTGTTTATAATCCCAAAATACTCGAAATATTTAAATATAATTTAAATACATTTAACTCTTCAAATGTTGACTTTTAGTTGACTTTGACTTTTTTTATAATCGTTGACTATGACCGAAGTCAACTCTCTTATTACGTTGATTTTGGTTAATTTCGACTAAACTTCGGCTTTCAATAATTCAAATCTTCTACCGTTACCTCCTATTCGTCGGTAGCGACTCGAAATGTTATTCTTTCGGACTCTTTGAATATATAATGTAATATAACGTTAATTAATAAGGCTAAACCGTATTAGACTTATAAGAGTACTTGGACTTATATAATGTCGTTATTATATGACACTTAGGCGTTGGATTGATCTCTACTGGTTTGTCATCCCGACACTATTGTTGCAAATTTATTGTGAGCATTTACATCCCCACTTTCATTTACCTTTGAGGCTGGAAAACGTAATAAACTCATATTATTATTTATCATTATTACTTTGTTTGTATACATGGTGGATTATGATTGCATTAGGTTATATTGTCATTAGGCATTGTTGCACTCCCCCCCCCCCCCCCCCCCTATTTACACCGGTTAACTCTTTTAGCCACGACGCAGTCCCCCTCTGACCACACCCAACCGGTTAACTTTCCTTTAAAGGACTGAATTTGTAATATTTGTAACGTTAATTCTCGTTAAAGGATTAAATTTGTAATATTTTTTAACGTTATATTTGATCAAATAATCGAAGGTATAAACACCCTAACTTATATTAAGCAAATACTATCTAAACGGCACTAGGTCTTAACATACTCTCCTTCCGAAAAGCAGAGTTTAAATCCACAAATAATCAAATATCCCGAGAAACATATAATAAAGTGTGATAAATCACAAGGAAATCACAATGGGTCAAAAAAATATATATCGATAACACGGAAAATGGCAAACCAGAATAATAATGAAAATCGTGGTTGACAAATCTACTCCTCTACCACTGCCCATTGACGTTGAATGTTTCTTTTTCTCGTCTGATTGAATTCTCTTTCTTTGTTCGAGTTCTGCTTCATGTTTTTCGAGAGATACCTTGACCTTTTCGAACATATCATGCATCCTATAACTATCACTTAGCAAGGGCAAAGCTCTTTTACGCTTTGCAATACACACAATAAGTTCTTTCTCAGTTTTCTTCACGAGATGTGTGTATTATGTGCATTTCTTCGTGTCGTTTGATTCGTTATTCGGTGGAAGATGGTCAATATCATCATCATCATCGGAAAAACTAGAAACGAGAGATTCCGAGTTAATATGCTTCATTTTTATTCTTTTGCAATCGTTTTCTGCCATGCATAAAATGTGTTAAGTCGTTAAGGGTTATAGAAAGGGATCCACGACTTAACCTAATTGGTTGGGTATATTATTTTACTAGTTATTTTGGCCCTAACTAGTATTGATTTTTCTAGAAACAAATTAAATCGACGATTTCTTTAGAATTTTTACATATTTGAAACGAGACTCAAACTCATAACTAATTGGCTTGTTAAACAACTATGATACAAACACTTTGTTATAGTATATAACTATATGTTAATTAAAGTTCAAATATTTAATATGTTAAAAATAAATAAAATATTGATAGCATTTATATTTATTTTAATAGATAATTGCTTGAAAATAAATAAACTTCTTACAAAAGCCTATTGCATGCATTTAATTTTTTTTTTTTTTTTTTGTATTTGTTGAAGTTCTATAGACTACATTTTTATGTATAAATCGACCTATAACTTGTTATATGTTAACATCAAGCCGGGTATCATATAATTTATTTATTTTTATGCCTAGTCATTATATTAATATCATCTGTATTTTTTAAAAATATTTTATTTTTCTAATTATTAGAAAACTCTACTCTTATTTATTTAAAAGTGTTATTATACTATGAATGTGTATAGTGTAGGTTCTATTTACGTTCATTAGGTAACTCTAAAGTGTGTATTGCACAAATCCGAAGTTCCTACATCCGTCTGACCCTTTTAGCCAACAAAGATCGAGTACTTTTTTGAGTAATGATATATTCTTCTGAAAATCCTCGTAACAACAAGATAATGCTTCGTTTATCCTTCTACGCGACCTCTAACCCATCATTTCTTCTAAAACTTTCTAACTAGCCAGAGAATCCTCGTAAGCAAAGATGCAAATTAAAGGAGCTAAGAAAAACCTTACCCACCTCTCCACAAACCATTTACGTTAAGCATCTCCTAAAGCCGAACACAACTTTTATTGACAGGCCCATTGTTAGACATCCCCATTGGCCCATATGTCATCATTAGTTTTCTGTATATAAGATCCATCAACACAAAACTCTAAATATATATTACTCCTTATATCAATTTTGGAATATGCATTGCTAATTGTGCAAATTATTATATTTTAATGTTTTGGAATTTTGCTTTTTAGTCCCTAGACTTTAAGGACTTAGCGTTTTCCCCCCCTAAACTTTAAAGACTTAGCGATTTCCCCCCCTCAACTTTAAAAACTTTAACGCTTTTTCACCCTCAACTTTAAAAAATATAACGCTTTTTCACCCTAAACTTTAAACGACTTTTAGCTTTTCCTGTCTGCACTTTATATGTTTTTGCGCTTTTCCCCCCTCAGCTTTAAATAATACTTTTACGCTTTCTACCCCTCCGAATTTTATTTGGATTCAACTAATACGAACATCTACTCAGATTAATAATAAATAACGGCATCGTTTTAGCAAATAGCTACATTTATACTTCGATAAAAAAGTAAAAAAACAAAAACTCGAGTCGTTTTATCCGGAGTAGGATAAACGACATCCTCTCCTCTTCTCGCTTCGATCAATGACTTGATCCGGACCTGATGAGATGGAAGGTCGTAAAAGTATTATTTAAAGTAAAAAAAAAGTTACGATAAATAAGAAATAAAAAAGACGTGGAAGCCCAACAATAATAAGCCCAAAAAAAACCCAAAAAAACACCCTCATCCCATACCCGGGCACGAACCATGGCCTCACCTTGCATGCGACGGAATAAGCCCAATGATGAACACAAGGTGAAGAGCATATACAAAACGAAGAACGAACACTGCCTAACACTAACGCCGAAATTGACGAACCCGTGCAACGCACGGTATCCTTCTAGTTGTTTATAAACGTCTAAAGTGAGTGACCCATCAACATAGGTTTAAGTCCACGTCTAAGTCTCATTAGGAACATAAATGGGTAGTGTATTGCCTTTCTATAAAAAGGAAAGAATAAAAACAAAATGAAGAAAAAGTGAAAAGAAAAATGCTACTAAGAAGGTTAAATTAAAAATATTGATAAATGAATTAAACAATAATAACAATAATTTTAATTATTTATTTTACTAATAATACGTATAAATTACTTTAGATTGAAAAAAGTAAAATATAAATATTCATGAATATATATATATATATATATATATATATATATATATATATATATATATATATATATATAAATAGATTGGGGTTCAAAAGAGATCCCTAATTTGCTAGAGATCAATGGATCCCTTCCTAGCCACCCATTTTTACATATATCTTTTTTTTTTTTCTTCTTTTTTTTTTTCTAAATTTTTTTTTTACTATTTTTCTAAAAAAAAAATTTACTTATTTCTTTTCCTTTTTATTTACTTTTTTTTTTTTTTTTTTTTTTTTTCCGAAAATCACATTTGATTTTCAACCTTACTTTTTAAAAATCAAATGTGATTTTCAATCTACAAATATTTTATGGGTAAAATCACGTTTGATTTTAATAAATTATTGATTATTTTTTACCAAAATCACATGTGAATTTTAACTTACAAACTATGTTGCTTATAAAATCACATGTGATTTTCGAGAAAACTTTTTTTCAAATGTGACTTTAAAATTTATAAAGTTTGGTTTTTGAAAATCTAATGTGATTTTCGACAAAAAAAAAATTCACGTGTGATTTTAAAATTTATAAATTTTGGTTTTTGAAAATCACATGTGATTTCAATTTTTTACAAAAAAATCACATGTGATTTTGAAAAAAAAAAAAAAAAAGTTAAGTAAAATATAGGAAAAAAAAAAAAACCGAATTAAAAAACGAAAAAAAAAAATGAAAAAAAAAAAAATATAAAAGGAAAAATGAATGGCTAGGAAGCCTTTGTGGTTTTGACTCCTAAGTAAATTTGTGTGGCTAAAAAGTGGATCCTTGGATCTCTAGAAAATTGAGGATCCCATTTGAACCTCACCCTATATATATATATATATATATATATATATATATATATATATATATATATATATATATATATATATATATATATATATATATATATATATTCTTTCTCTCTTTTCGCTAAAGGGGAATCCTCGGGCAAAATATTAACAAAAAACCGTTACAGAACAGAGATGATAAAGAATTATCTAAGAAAAAGACTTGGAGAAAACACTTCAACACAACCAAAGACAAAACCAAACCAAACGACACTAAAACCAGGTAAAAGACAAGCGACCAACAACATCGCATCTGCACCCTAGCCACATCCTACTCGATCCCCACAACCACCTCCAAATTCCAGGTATTAGAAATAGTCTTCCATTCTAACCGTTTAGAAATCCCGAGCGACATGATCTTCAATCGAACCGTGCTAAAAATAACCTTATACAATACATCGATAGTATGCGTACCTTTCTTAAACAATCTATTATTCCTCTCTTGCCGGATAAAATAAACTGAAGAAGCAAAAACAAGACGACCAACAAGCCCCCAAGCATTACCTTTCTTGACACGTTGCTTTAAATACACAATAACATCTGACCATTTAGATATTTCAAGCGGAATCCTCGAGCCAACAAATGCCAACCGCCAAACTTGTTTAGCATAAGAACAGTCAAAAAATAAATGATCGTGCGAATCCGGCTGCAGATTGCAAAAAACACAATTTACAGTTTTGATGTTTTCCGAATCCGACTTGTGTCTGTAAATTACCCACACTGAAAAAGTCTCGAACCCGAGTCTTCCCACAAATAGACAGCATGTTATAACCACTTGGACCTTGGAATATATATATATATATATATATATATATATATATATATATATATATATATATATATATATATATATATATATATATATATATATATATATAGGGTGAGGTTCAAATGGGATCCTCAATTTTCTAAAGATCCAAGGATCCACTTTTTAGCCACACAAATTTACTTAGGAGTCAAAACCACAAAGGCTTCCTAGCAATTCATTTTTCCTTTTATATATATATTTTTTTTTTCATTTTTTTTTCATTTTTTTTTTTCGTTTTTTAATTCGGTTTTTTTTTTTTTTGCTATGTTTTACTTAACTTTTTTTTTTTTTTTTTTCAAAATCACATGTGATTTTTTTGTAAAAAATTGAAATCACATGTGATTTTCAAAAACCAAAATTTTAAAATTTTAAAATCACACGTGAATTTTAACTTTGTCGAAAATCACATGTGATTTTCAAAAACCAAACTTTATTATTTTAAAGTCACACTTGAAAAATTTGTTTCTCAAAAATCACATGTGATTTTATAAGCAACATAGTTTGTAAGTTAAAAATCACATGTGATTTTGGTAAAAAATAATCAATAATTTATTAAAATCAAACGTGATTTTACCCATAAAATATTTGTAGATTGAAAATCACATGTGATTTTTAAAAAGTAAGGTTAAAAATCAAATATGATTTTCGGAAAAAAAAAAAAAAAAAAAAAAAAAAAAAAAAAAAAAAAGGAAAAGAAAAAAGTAATTTTTTTTTAAAAAAAAAATAGTAAAAAAAAAAAAGATATAAGGAAAAATGGATGGCTAGGAAGGGATCCCTGGATCTCTAGCAAATTAGGGATCCTATTGAACCCCAATCTATATATATATATATATATATATATATATATATATATATATATATATATATATATATATATATATATATATATAAAAGTGTTGAATCTGTTGACAATGAGATTGAATCCATTCACAACATTACATGTGGGCTTGTTGCATTGTCAACCTACAAATAGTCACTAATTATTTTACTAACAGGATGATTTTGTTGAGGTATAAAACATCTATTCAGATTGATATTATTGTTTTAGATATAAGATAAGTTATATGATAGTCATCGATCAGCCACAGAATCTTAACGTCAACCGTCGGATTTTAGGGTAAGATCGTTTTGAAAACTTTGCACAACAAGTTGTTATCAACAAATTATCATTGACAATATAAAAATTGAATAAACTATCATCAAAGGTGACCTTCAAAGTTGGATTCTCATTAGCTTCATTTTTGTTGAGGATATCTGTCGACTTGAAATGAGTCATTACTTAAAATAGTTTTCTTTTCTTCTTCAAAATCTCAAATAATATGACCAGATTTCAATTGTTAGATATACGTAAATATTTAATATATGTATTGGTTAAATCTTTCTTATTAATTTTCTTTACTCGGTGCGCTTAGTATAATTTGAATTTAAACATATCTATAATCGAAGCGGAATATTCAACTAATCAAATTTCATAACTGAACCATTAGTTATATGACTTGGTCAGTTAACCTAGCTTGGTTAAATTTATTAACTCAATTATAATTCGATTAAATATGTCTTTTACTCGCAATAAGAACAACTAATTTTGTGCATTTTATTCCAATTACCCTATAATAGATTTTGCTTGTTATTCATTTTCAACAAGGGAGTCCCTTTACTAGATTTGTGTATATATATAGTTGATTATTTTGACGATTTCTTCAACCATTTCCCTTTATGTTATCTTTTCACAAGTTTTATTTTCAAGACATTTACTACAAACACATGTTATCTATATGATTTGTATTATAAGTTTGTTAAAGAAGCAATTAGAGAATTATACACGGATACAAATTTATAATACCAAGCCGTGTGAAAATTATACATTATGGTCATTTTATTATAAAGTCGTGTGAAAAATGTATATGCCTATATTTATCATAGAAGTCGTGCGAAACTTGTATGTTATAATTTATCACTTAAGTTGTGTAAAAAATATATATGAATATAAAGTTATATTTTATATTTTTAAGATGGCAATTAATTTAATCCATAGTTATTTATATTGTTATTTGTAACAAGCCAATTAGAGTATAATATAATATATATTTTTCTAAAGTTATTATATGTGACTATAAACCTCTATAGATTTGTAGTTTCTAAGATATAGTAATGCACAAATGATTTGTTATGTAAATTTATTACAAAAACCGTGTGAAAGTATAAATGGATGTGAACTTATAAAAGTTGAGTGAAATTTTTATAGAAACGTGCGAGAATTAAATATGGAAAACTTTATAAAAGTCGTGTTAGAATTATATTTTGATTTAACTTTATCTTGTAAGCTATGGGAAAACTATAAATGGATGTATATGATTTTTGTTTACTTGGATAAATGACTTTTTTTAGCCGATCACTTGTAGAAAACATCTAGCGAGAATCTTATCTCAAATCCTTACATTTTTCGGTAAAGTTAAATTTTTACATTATCGTATCAAACGCAAAACTAACGCAAATATGTTGCTAAAGATGTATGTTGCAAATCTCACACAGACACTGATGGATATGATTGTGTAGTGCTCTAAATAATAACTCATATTAATGTTTTTTAGCTCGATCTTACCGGTAATATCTTTACCAACAACTTTTGCTTATATGTATAGATCAAACTTCTTTCCATTTTTGTAGTTTTGCATTAGGTTTTTACTTTTCTCACATAATGACATTTTACCATAATGTGCAAAGTGAACAATTATCTAGACATTTGTCATTGTCCGGCCTTAGTGCGTGCAATAAAGGCGACCCAAAGGACCCTAATTTTTTTTTTGTATTACAATTTATATATAGGTTAAAACTCGGTTTTTTTTATATATATATATATATATATCATTATCATACTACAACATAAACTTTACTTAGGTATGTTTAAAGCATTGACTATAGCAAATTGTTTTGAAAAATAGATAATGTTAGTGTATATAGGGGTACCAATTTTTATTTTCGCCCATGGCTTTTAAATTCTCGGACCCGGCCATAATATCGGGTCATTTATGTAATATTTTAATTTATAAGATTGTTTTATTTTGAAGATGGTAATTAAGATTGCATTCATACAACAAAATATTATACGCGTGCATATTTGATTTCCTATATTTAACTTTTACACTCTAACATTAATTAGCATTTATATTTCTTTAAACAAACCAAATATGAGTTTTCTAATTAATATGTGTACATAAAATTCTTACATAAAATAAAAATTGCATCCAATAACCTTATTTTTCTTATAAATTAATATATTTTTTATGTGAAACTTTAGTCGTAAAAGAAAATCTCATATTTGATTAACAAAAATCTTATGTTTGATTAATGCCGATAACATGTGTATAAAATACACATATTAATTGTTTGAACACAAAACATTACATATTTGTCTTTCAACCAATACGTGTTTTGCATTTCTATCCAAACTTCTAAAATTGTTTTTAATTTTGTAATTTTGTAACGGAAACAATTCATTACGAAATATAATCAATATACAATCGTAAAAAGTCAAATTGTAATAGTATTATTTCACTTATAAATACCTTGTCTGTCTACATATATGTTAACAACTAATTAAGTATATTTGATCTTTTGAAGTTTCTTAGTGAGTATTCTTTGATGGCTAAATTCAAGGTTTCTTCGCAAAGCCTCTTGTTTCTTACCATTACCATATTCTTGATCATGGCTTCGATGACGACTCCATCACTCTCGAGAAAACTAATTTCTTCTTCGTCGTCTTCTAATACAATGGTTATTGATCATCAACCTAAAACAACCCGTGATATGAATTCAACCTCTTTGGAGCATTCAACAACTCGTGCGGCATATAAAGGTGATAAACATGAAGTTCCAAGTGGACCAAACCCAATAAACAACGGTATGGCTGGTTGAACCGCAAGAAAAAGAAATAGTGATCGAAGGTCAAGAAATCTTGGGTAATATTTAGGTTCTAAATACCGAATGTTAATGGTATATGATAATTTTAGTAGATGGCTTTGGTGCTTGTATAGACTATATACAATAAAGCTTATATTAATAATATAGAATACTATATTTATGTATGATCGTTTTTTATGATTTGTTCATAGACATATTTTATCAAACAAAATTTTATTATTAAAAGGTATAAAATTAATCATAGTCAAACCTTGGATGTCCATTTCATGGACACTGAAAGCCATGCACGACATTGCATGAGGGTTGTTGTATTGTCTACATATAAAGATCAAACCAATAGTCTTCGAAACCGACGTATTAATAATATATCTTGCATTGTTCTTTATGGTGCATTTGGTTGGCGCGGAATAACATGGTTTTCAAGAAATTTCGTAAATCTCCTTTGGAGATCGTCAACGAGATCACATCCACCTCTATGTTTTGGATCAAAAATAGGAGTAATATTTCTTGTAATTGGGTTGTTTGGCACTTTAATCCGTTCATGTAACTTTGTACTCTTATTTCCCGCCTTAGTTTCTTGCTAAGTCGCGGTTTTTATATATCATTTGCCGTTTCCAAAAAAATATTCATAGTATGTTTTATAAGATTATAATAAATGTTGTAATAGTTGCAGCACGTTAGATGGTGGAGTAGGGATTAAGGATTTATTTAGATTAATCGTAGGGTTAATCAAAACTAATTGGATTGAATCTTTAATCTTTAATATATAATAAAAATGACTTAAATGACACATGGCGAAATAAGATCCATTTGATGTGTTAAATTCTTTGATCTTAGCCGTTAGATTAGATTGATGATTTCATCAAAAACTATTTTCATTTTACACCTTTTAATAATACATAATTACATTATCTTTCTTTCATTACATCTCCACTTAAATAAAAAAAAATAAAAAAAACATTAATTTTAATTTACTTATAAAATCGTTCAATTTGGAACATTGTTTTTTCAAAATAACTTAAAATTTACATAAATATAAAGTTTACGATTCAATTTTTATTTTTGTCTGCGCTATCGCGAGACAATAATGTAGTATATACTAAAAGAGATACATCAAAAGTCACTTGTCATATTATGAACCGTTAGATGGGTTTTATCTTTGATTTTCGACCCTTAGATGAAAATGATGATTTTATATGAAATCATTATTAACTATTTTCATTTTAACTATTTTATTTTATATTCAATTTTAACCTTTCGATTTTAGTATATATTTGCATAAAAATAATTTCACACCATTTTTTTAAATCTTGAGTATATCTAGTATATATTAAACTTTTGTTTATAGAAAATATTCATTTATTTCGGGGTTTTTTTTATCTTTTATATATTAAACCTTTTTTTTATAAAAAATATTCATATATTTCGGGTTTTTTTTTTTATCTTTTTTAATAGGGAAAATGCACTGGATGACCATTGTACTACCTAAAAATATCCGTATAGGTCATTGTACAAAATTTTCGTCTATCTACCTCACTATACCGCAAATAACCTTTTAAATTATAACCTTAACTTTAAAAAACCATTTAAATAGATAACTTTGGTGACCTGCAACCTTTTGGTAACCGCCACGTCATCGATTTTATAGATAATTATGAAAATACAAAAAAAAAAAAAAAAAAAAATTGAATGTCATGAATTAAAACCCACCATTTTTTTCCTTCAAATTTTCCAACCAAAAATGGATTCCAATCTTCAAGATTCCCAAACCCCAGATTCAAAATCCAAATCTCAATCACACTTTCAATCCCAAAATTCCTAATTCCAACTCATTTCGAATCCCCCCCAAACCCCAATCTTTTTCCCTAAAATTCCAATCAAAAACCCTAAAAATCCCATCAAGTTTGAATGTTTTTGTAAACCCAGTTCACCAATCATCAAAATCTTTCCAAAAATCCAAAATTTCAGCAAACCCACTTCAAATTCAATTACCCAGTAACCCATCTCGCCGGAATGATCCGCCGTCTGCCGTCGGACTCCGCCGTGTCTCCGTCGTCTGGTTCCGGGCATGATCACTGTCCAACGCATCTACGCTAGCGACCAACATCTCTATTTTCTTCTTCCTCTCTCTCTCTCTCTCTCTCTCTCTCTCTCTCTCTCTCATGTTTGCGATTGCGAGTTCTAGAATTTTAAACAGATTTGAACATATGAACAAATTGGTGGTCTGTATTAAGTATTTCAGTTACTTTTTCGTTTTAAGTTAGGCGGATGTTTGATTTATGTTTGGGGTTTCAATGGTGAATGTTTAGAGAAGAAATCTTATCGTTTTAGGACTGTGTTTAGAGAATCAATTGAAGGTTTAAACATGATCTACGGTTTTAGGATGTCGGAGATGGGGAATCGGGTGATATTGGGGGAGATAAGAGGTGTTTACAGTGATGGGGATGCTCTGTGAGCAAAGAAAATTTTAAAAAAAATTATAAAAAAAATGTTATCGTATGATATAAACTGATGATGATGATGAAGAGATGATGATAAACTGAAGAGATGATGACACTCGCCGGTTGATTGATCTAGGGAATGTAAATAATTCTCAAGAACTTGGATTCTTAGTTGTTTCTGTCTTTCAACATGGTGTCGCCGGATTTTATGGTGTCGCCGGATTTTTTGGGTTCATCAATTTCAACATGAAAGAGAGAGAGAATTAGTGGAGGTTAACCTGTTGGTTGGGTAACAATGGTTTAAATAACAGGTTACTTGCGGTATAGTGATGTAGATAGACGTAAATTTTGTACAATGACCTATACGGATATTTTTAGTTAGTACAATGGTCATCCAGTGCATTTTCCCTCCCTTTTTAATATTAGATTAGATTTATAAAACTAATAATAAAAACATATAACCCCCAATAAAAATAATATTGTGAAACTCCTTAACCTAACATACAAAAGGAGACACATCCGTATGTATACATGCAATCATATATATTAGACTAATAAAAAAAACTAAACTCCTTTGACCTCTTAGAATGTAACACTTGAACAATACAAAATTTAATATAAAATTCATCAAAGATTTGCTTCCATCAACATGACATAACCTAAAAAATAACCTAAAATATAAAATTTGATAGAGTAGAATCATCAAAAATAGTTAAACGACCCTCCTACAAAACAAATTTTTAGTGAAACTCTACGATTTACTTTTTTGGCAACTTTTTGATCTCAATCTTTGTATTATTTTTGATAGTTTCTTTACGTTTATGAATTTAAAGATAAAACTGAAAACACGTATATATAAACGAAACTTTCTCCTAGTTTTGTATTTGTTTTATGGTTGGCAATTAAAGATAGATTACTAACACAGGAAAGGATAATGAAATGGAACCCTCAATTTGATAGTAAGTGTCACTTCTGTTCCAAACAAGTAGATTCAAGAAATCACTTATTTTTTACTTGTGACTTTACTAAAGAAGTGTGGGGATCTATATGGAAATTATGTTATATGGATAGTTATAGTGAAGATTGGAACAGTGTCTTGAATGATATTATGAAAAAGAAGCCAATGGACATGTGTGGAGTGTTGTGCAACGTTTAGTTCTTGCTGATACTGTTTATGAGATTTGGAGAGAACGAAATTGTAGGATTTTCCAAAAAATTACTAGGTCAATTGCTAGTGTGATTAAACAAATTGTTGAAATTGTTAGAACGAAGATATTGAATCTTAGCATAAAGGACTCCATAGAAGTTAGGAGGATATACGCTAATCTCATCGATAAAGTAGGAATTATGAATTAATAGCTAATTAATCAGTAAATTAATGAAATTCTTACAACCTTAAACATTATAACCATGATAAAATATACATGATATCAATGTGTGTTAAGTATCTTATTGTGGGTATTAATGTAATATTATCATTGCATAGTAAATCATATCATTATATCAAATGAAGATATATTAATATATAGACCAAAATAGCTGCTTCCTTTTTCTAAAACAAAATTGGGTATCTTTCTATATTGTAATTTACTTAATTTCATATGAATATGGGTATATTTGGCAAAATTAATTGGAACTGTAACTTGAACTTGAGTTAGGGACTTGATTGAAAGCTTATAAATATATAGATTGAAGATCTCTGATAAGGTAATGAAGTTGAAGCTAATAAATATAGAATGACATAAAAACCATAAAATAATTTTTATTTTCTACAAATATTAAGGTGTGCAATTTTAAATATCTTAAACTCAAACCCTTTTAAAAGCCCTTTCAACTAATTATTGTTTTAGGGTTTCTTTGGGCTTATTTTTTCTATAATCCCTCACAAATTGACAGACCAACAATGCTTGATTAAAACATAAAATTCAAACTCGATAAGCTTTTAACCAATTATAGACTACAAAAAAGTTGGTTTTAGTGACGAAATATTTTAGTAACGACTATTTTTGGTCATTAATAACTTTATGTAATCACCATTAAAAAAAATAATCACTAAATTTAGTCACTAAACAAAATTAGGTAACAAAAAATACGAAAATGACCATTCAAAATTTGTCACTAATGATGTTAGTGAACAAAAATTTGGTCACTAATAATATTAGTGATCAAATTTGAGTCGTCACTAAAAACCTTTTTTCTTGTAAGATACTCTATGTGTTTGTCGTTATTAGCTGGAGTTGGAGCTTATGGTTGAGCTTGGGATAGAGCTGGAGCTTAAGCTTATGGTCGGAGCTATAGTTATATATAAGAATGAAAAACAGATTTGGTAAATTAGTTGGAGCTTGAACTTCTAAGTGTAAAAAGACATAAAATAAAATATAAGAATATATATTTTAGTTAAATAAGAGTATTTATGTCATTTTGTTTACCATTAGCACAAGCTTTTTTCATAAACTACTTCAAATGAATTATTGTTTTGAGGTTTCTAAAGGCTTATATTTTTATTAATCTCATTAAATCAAACAAAACTTATAAAAAAATCTTATAATAAATATATAACTTAAACCTCTATAAACCCTAATAATTTCGTCCGCCAAACATATACTAAGTGTGATCTTAATTTTAAAAATATCTCCATCATATAATCATATCATTGATGTAATAAGTCTTAGTTTATTGCATTGTTCTACTATTAAAATAATAATAAATATAATATGTGTATTGTCTGACTTTTTATAATCTGACTTTTACTCCATAACATAATTAGTTATTCACTTATTTATCATGACTTCAATTCGTTGACTATTTAATTTCATATTAATCATTTTCCTTTATATTAACACGCTTTTCATGTCACCATCGCATGAAATATAGGAAAGTGTATGTGAAACATAAGTTTTCGTTATACAGTAACAAATATGGTATTTGTTCACATCTATTTTATTTATGTTTTTTTAAAGGTGTATAAAGTTTTTATTTATTTATGTTTGAATATGTTATTAAAATCTTAATCTATATATACATCTATACTACTATATAATGCACGTCACCTCTTTTGATTTTAAGAACTTTTTTTTTAAATAGATATATAATATCTTAACCATTGATTATAATAAAATAATCTATACTATTTATCAATTTCTTTAAATATATCTTTTAAAAGTATTTAATGTATTACTTTTGTAACTTATAAAAAAATAAATGAAATATTAAAATATAATTGAATGTTTAATCAAAATCATTTTAAAATCATATTATAAAATAATTTAAGGTTGATTAATTCAAATAAATATATTATTTATGACATTTTAAACAATCATTTAATAAATAAACTTATTAGAAGTTAACTATAACAATAATTTTAAATTATAAATACATTATTATAAGATATTGAAATAATATAAATAAAATATGAATGAAAATTATGTTGATATACTTAGAATGAAAAAATAGTAATAATAACTCTCTAAAACATATTTAAATTTCTAAAAGAAACTCCAAATACATTTCATCGTTTTTAATCATAACGACTTAGTTATGTTCAATACCGTCGCGTGACGTGTGTACGATGCTAGTATTTATCAATATAAAATTTATTCAGAAAAATATAATAATTTTATTTATAAACGTGGATAAATATTAAATTTATCCACATTAAAATAATATTGAGAACTAATTGTAACATTATTTTCTTGGGAATAAGAAATTGATTTTCACAACTGAACAAATTATTTTTTATATACCTGATAGTGTTAGTAGGTGATGGCTTATATTTATAGCCTATCAATCCTAACATTTGGGTTCGGCCCACTAAATGTGACCAAAAGGGCCAGAACCGACACAGAAGCCCCGCGACCAGGAAAAATGGCCCGGCACCTGGCCCCGTGTCCGGGAACCAGGCCGTGTCCGGGAGCCAAGCCCGTGTCCCGGCAAGTGTCTGGGAGCCAAGCCCGTGTCCCGGCAATGTCCCGGGAGCCAAGCCCGTGTCCCGGCAATGTCCCGGGAGCCTAGCCCGTGTCCCGGCAAGTGTCCGGGAGCCAAGCTCGTGTCCCGGCAATGTCCCGGGAGCCAAGCCCGTGTCCCGGCAAGTGTCCGGGAGCCAAGCTCGTGTCCCGGCGAATTCCGGAAGCCAAGCCCGTGTCCCGGCAGTATCCGGGAACTTGGCCCCGTGTCCCGGCAATGTCCGGGAACCTGGTCTCGTGTCCCGGCAGTGTCCGGAAGCCAAGCCCGTGTCCCGGCAGTGTCCGGGAACTTGGCCCCATGTCCCGGCAATGTCCGGGAACCTGGCCTCGTGTCCCGGCAGTGTCCGGGAGCCAAGCCCCGTATCCCGGAAGTATCCGGGAACCTGGTCCCGTGTCCCGGCAGCGTCCGGGAACCAGGCCCCGTGTCCCGGCAGTGTCCGGGAGCCAAGCCCCATGTCCTGTTCGAGAATCATGGCCCCGTGTCGGGATCCGAGAGATGTGTCCCGGCACCTAGCACCCCTGTGTCTGGAGATCTGCCGATCAGTCCGACACTCATGGCCTGGCATGTATAAGGATTTGTGTAGACCAACACTGATGCTTTGGAGTTCGTCTCACAGTACCGTACTCCTGACATCCTACCAGTCAGACACTCAAACCTAATCCTTGAGTGTAACCGTCAGAGCATTAATAAAGTTATATTAATGACATAGACGTTAATAGCCATTGGAATCCTATTGATGAGCCATAAATGGTCATCATTGCCATACGTTGTTAATACCTGGAAGTGTTGGGTATAAATACTTAACACTTCAGGTTTTGGCCACAACTTCATCATCTTCCTCACATACTCACTGACCGGAATACTTAACCATATTCCGTCAAACCTTTCCGATCAATCTCTTGTCCACCTTAGACTCGCCAAGAGTCTGTTAGGTTTGCACTGCTTGAGCAGGAGGCCAAGAGAGTGATCAATCTAACCCAAGTTACTGAGCCTGTCGATTCTTGCTCAAACATTGGCGCCATCCGTAGGACACGTTTTAGCAACGGTGTTTTATCTTCATTTCCAGATTTTCACAAAATTTTTTTCTTTAATTCACTTCTTCTTTCATCATGGAAGACATGAACTCTTCACCAATAATTTCCTCAGCCCCAGAAGTAACTACCACAACACCACCGCCAATGACTACTGTAACCCCTTCCCCAGTGACTGTTGTGACCACATCCCAAGCTGAAGGGAGTACCACCCTGATACCAACTACTGTTTCGTCACCTCGTGCATTTGTTTCATTGCCTATTCCATCCAGTCCATTCATACCAGACATAGAGACAGACATGACGTTTGAAAGAGGTCCTATGGGGAGGACAGGCAGGCACGGATTTTCCGCCTTGGAGGATTGGACACTAGGGGATTCAGGTCCTGCCCGCCTGTATCGATCAACAACCACTGGACCTTTGTATTCTACAAGGGTGTCCGGAGCTAGTGCATCTGCCATACCAACCCCAAACGTGCCAAGTTTTCAGATCCCCATGTCTCGTACCTCAACACTGCACGAAGAAGCCGCTGAAGCATCTAGACAGGCTGTCCCAGAACTTCCTGGCTTTGAAGCCCCTAGGCAGCCTGCCTCAGCGGGATCCCAACCCGGCACTCAAGGAACATTTCAGAATATCCAAGGAGCAGCATCGGTCCCGACACCAACCTCATCTAATCACCTCCTGGCTCAACTATTGGCATCCCTGCAGCCAGCACCACCACGAGTAATCCCCCAACAATCTGAAACAGATGTCCTGTTGACACAGTTGGCGGATCGCCTGAGACAGAACGCGCCGACACCGGTGCCACCTCAAAATCCCAATTCAGAGTTATTACGACTGTTGCAGCAACTAGCAGAAGGAGAAATGACAAGAGAAGCTATTATGCCTGTATCAATAGTAAGTTCGAAATTTTGTGACTGGGTGTCCAGATATCCGATGCCAGACAAGCAGAAGGTCCCCTCCATTGTAGGCACTTATGACGGCACAAGGGATCCAGACGACCATATGGCCTTGTTTGAGCAGGCCATCATGACAGAAAAATGGGTAGACCCGGTAGCCTGTAAAATGTTTCCAGGAACATTGCAAGGGTTCGCCAGAGATTGGTTTGCTGGCCTTCCAGAAAGGAGCATTAGAGACTTTGCTGATCTAAAGGCAAAGTTTGTGTATCAATTTTTTCAGCAAAAGAAACAACGCAGGACACATCTGGAGGCCCACCTAATCCGGCAGAAGGAAGGGGAAGCTTTGCGAGACTTCATCCTGCGGTACACACATGAATGCCAAAAGATCCCAGGTTTGCCAGAAAGCCAACAAATTTCAGGTTTCACCTTTTCTCTCTTGCCTGGTCAGTTGCAGGAAAAGCTTGCAAAAAGGACTCCCGCCACCTTCAAAGAAGCCACAGATAGAGCCTATGACTTCTTAAGATCAAGGGAAACTGTCTCTTTGGCAAGAGGGGTGGCTGGAAAGAAGGACAAGCTTTGGAACGGTGGGTCAGCGTCAGGTAGACAGGACCAACAGCGGGAAGATAGGCGAAATGACAGACGGGATAACAGCGGCAACAGAAGGTTTAGCCCTTATGACAAAACTTCATCCGAGCCATTTCTCAACAAGACTCCGAAAGAGATCCTGCAGACAGAGCGTGTAGGCTCTACTTTTAAGCCTCCACCACAAATGGCACACAGGTCCGGTACAAAAAACATGAACAGGTACTGTGAATTTCACGAGGACCATGGACATGACACCAATGCCTGTCGGGAGTTGAAAGGAGAGATAAGAAGGGCGCTGGACGAAGGGAAGTTGGAACACCTAGTGCCAGCTGCCAGAAAACAAACCAACAGGACCCCAACCCAGAAAACGTATGCCTGGCAAAAGAAGGGGGAGGATACTGAACGACCGGGACCGCCAGAAGGTCACATCTTCATGATTGAAGATTAGATATACATAGACTAAACCTAGATCAAGGTCTGATAAACTTTTATCCTATATTTTCTTGTTTTGTCGAAATTTAATCTTTATTTCTGTCAAGGACATGGATACCATGCCTTATAATAAAACGTTTGGTCTGATATTATCCCAATTATGCACTGCATTATCTTTCTACTTTTTGAACATTGTTCAAACATCACAAGCATAAGGCCAAATAAGACACTCATGTCTAAGCCAAAACATGCAAACACGTCTTTTCATCTACTTGAGAAAAGATAAGCACTTCCCATAGGGAAGCGACATACCTCGCGAGTAATACAAATAAACGGTTAACCAAATAATATATCACTGATATAATACGCTTAAATAGCAAACAAGTAATAAGATAAATATCCAACGGATAAACATTTATTATTAAAAAATCACTCATAGAGTCAAACAAAATATCCAAAACATAAAGCTTATAAAGCTGATATTCATAACAGAAAGGGAAAATGTTCAAACATATAAGAGCAAAAACTAAACTGGTGGCATAGACACTGGTGGTGTAACAATAGCAAGAAGATCCTCAATAGAAATGTTCAAGTCTTGGACAATGCGCTCCAGAATAGGAAAATTTTTCTTTTCAAACAAAGCATTAGCAGCTCGCATCTGACTTTGTACCAAAGGATCAAGAAAGGGTAGCACTGCATCACCGGCAACGGATCGCAACTTGGTCCCTACAATGTGTTTGCCAAATGCATGAGCTGCCCGATTAACTTCCAACATCAAATTCATCACATCAGGATGATCAAGTAATAGCTTGAACAACTCAGGAAAAACAGCAAGAAGGTCTTTTCTACCCTGGACGGCCGCATCAAGTTGCTGGCTCTGAGACTCAACTGCCTGTCTCTCAACCTCTAAAGACTTGGTCACTGTCGCCAACTCCTTATCCTTTGCAGCCAGGATATCTTCATACTCCTGCGTCTTCCTTACCAATCCATCCCTCTCTTTCTCTAAGTTGGACACCTTGACAGAAAGATCACTAATCTCCTTGTCCCGGCTGGAAACGATCTCACGTTCGGCCTCAAGATCTTTCCTAACCACAGCCAAACTTTCCACCTCTTTCTTCAGATCCGAATAATTAACTTTCAATTTTTCATGATCTTCACATATACGCTGCCTAGCAAGTATATGTCCCATAAAGCCATGAAAAAGGCTCATATCAGCATCATCCAACAATTCAGAAGTTCCTTGCAGCTTTGACTGCATAACAAGTTGGGGAGGGACAACATTGTCCATGAAATCCCTAACAGATCCAACAGTTTGCCCATTGTCACCCACACAAAATGACCAGGCAGGCACAAAGCGTTGACCAGATGGCGTGCCAACAAATGCAGAAGGCTGAACAGTATTGCCACAAGCAGGAAGAGCCATGATAGTAGATCCATGGGGCGCCATCTGAAGGCCCCCATAACGCCTTACAAGATTTGTTCCAAGAGGTGGAGAAGCAGGGAACAACACTTTTTTCGATTTAGGTGTAGGAAGGTCATAATCCTCAACATCTATGGATGACCTCTTTCCTAACATAGATGGACCATCAAAGCATGGCTCCTGACCATCGTCAGATCCAATATCCTCCAACTCAACTGCATAAAGGAAAGACAAGTTAGTTACTACACACATCGAAAAATATTCATAACTCATAAAGTACCTTGTCTCTGACGAGAAGAATCCTGCTCTTCAAGCATGTAACCATTGGGATCAAAATCATCACCTACACAAACAAAAAACATCAGTTATATATAGCTATTATTTAAATAGACCAAAAAAGGTTTGAAATAATACCAGCAGGGGATACTGCGAGGTCTCCATCCTCAGTATTCTCCGGAAGCGGAAGCCTAACCTCCAGGCCCTGCCCCTCTCTTCCTGTAGGAGAAACACCAGGGACATCAACACCAGCTGCTTTGTACATTTGGCAAGCTACGTCAGGCGGATGATCCTCTACTACACATGCTTCATCCCCCACTAAGAAATCCAGCAACCCCATAACTGCAAGAAAGAAACAATATAAATGACAATCAACTTCACGAAATAATAAAGACAAAAAAGGATTTTACAGAGACCCACGTTTCTTTGATGTCTTCGACACAATGACGGGAACCGTCTCCTCTTCAACATCCTTAATAATTCCAGCCATCGCAAGCACCCCTTCGGGGCATACCCTATACCTCACAGACATACGGCGGAGGCGTGCATAGGCCGCCGCCTTAGGAGCTGAAAGCTCGGGAAGTTCATTTACTCCGTTGGGTATCTTAGATGGCCAGCTAAAAAGGGCACTTGACCAAAGCTTAATAAACGATCTATCCACGAAAATAAAGTCAAACCGCCAATTCTTAAGACTATCGGGAGGATTCTCAATTAGTTTCCATTCTTTGCTTCTCTCTCTCTGTTCTAGGCTAAACCAATCTCTAGATTTACACAGTTTATAAAATTGCCTAAACAAATCTACAGAACAAACAATTTTCATACCCACCAACAGCATCTCAAACATTATAACCTTAGCAGCACCTACAGGATGCATTTGGGCAAATCCAATTTTGTAGTGAGTTAGCACTTTCATATAAAAGGAGCTACATGGAAGTCTAAGGTTTGAATGGGTAAGAAGGTTAGTGTATAAAGTAATTTTTCCTGAAGGAGGCTCAGTGGCACGTTGGTCTATGGTAGGCGCTACAGGATTGAAGGAACTAAGGCATGGAAACCTAGTTATTAAATCCGCTAACTTAACATCATCAATGCCACTACTGCATTTCCTAACCTCTTTCTCTTTTCGGGAAGCCATTTCAGCTTTTTATAACAAACTGCTACAATTCAAATAAGATAAATATAAGACTCAGGTTGCGAAGATGGAACAAACAACAATAACTTACCCGCAAAAAAAACGGCGCTTCTGATGGGAACGAGAAAACTCACCTGCACAAAAAAGAAGCCTCCGTTACAAATAATAAAAAAAAAGAAAGGGACAAAATTTTTTTTTTTTTCGCCGGCACAAAGTGCCGGCTACCAAGCCAAAGTCGCCGGCACAAAAGTGCTGGCTATATGCCGGCTACCAAGTCTAAGTCGCCGGCACAAAAGTGCCGGCTATATGCCGGCTACCAAGCCAAGTCGCCGGCACAAAAAGTGCCGGCTATATGCCGGCTAACAAACCAAGCCGCCGGCACAAAAGTGTCGGCTATATGCCGGCTGTGAAAAGCCTAAGTCGCCGGCACAAAAGGTCGGCTATATGCCGGCTAACACACAAAAAAAAAAAAAAAAAAAAAAAAAAACTTACCGAAAAGCAGAAGAGTTAGGCTTCAAAATCTAATTTTTAAAACCTAACTGGGGGGCATGATAGTGTTAGTAGGTGATGGCTTATATTTATAGCCTATCAATCCTAACATTTGGGTTCGGCCCACTAAATGTGACAAAAGGGCCAGAACCGACACAGAAGCCCCGCGACCAGGAAAAATGGCCCGGCACCTGGCCCCGTGTCCGGGAACCAGGCCGTGTCCGGGAGCCAAGCCCGTGTCCCGGCAAGTGCCCGGGAGCCAAGCCCGTGTCCCGGCAATGTCCCGGGAGCCAAGCCCGTGTCCCGGCAATGTCCCGGGAGCCTAGCCCGTGTCCCGGCAAGTGTCCGGGAGCCAAGCTCGTGTCCCGGCAATGTCCCGGGAGCCAAGCCCGTGTCCCGGCAAGTGTCCGGGAGCCAAGCTCGTGTCCCGGCGAAGTCCGGAAGCCAAGCCCGTGTCCCGGCAGTATCCGGGAACTTGGCCCCGTGTCCCGGCAATGTCCGGGAACCTGGTCTCGTGTCCCGGCAAGTGTCCGGAAGCCAAGCCCGTGTCCCGGCAGTGTCCGGGAACTTGGCCCCATGTCCCGGCAATGTCCGGGAACCTGGCCTCGTGTCCCGGCAGTGTCCGGGAGCCAAGCCCCGTATCCCGGAAGTATCCGGGAACCTGGTCCCGTGTCCCGGCAGCGTCCGGGAACCAGGCCCCGTGTCCCGGCAGTGTCCGGGAGCCAAGCCCCATGTCCCGTTCGAGAATCATGGCCCCGTGTCGGGATCCGAGAGATGTGTCCCGGCACCTAGCACCCCTGTGTCTGGAGATCTGCCGATCAGTCCGACACTCATGGCCTGGCATGTATAAGGATTTGTGTAGACCAACACTGATGCTTTGGAGTTCGTCTCACAGTACCGTACTCCTGACATCCTACCAGTCAGACACTCAAACCTAATCCTTGAGTGTAACCGTCAGAGCATTAATAAAGTTATATTAATGACATAGACGTTAATAGCCATTGGAATCCTATTGATGAGCCATAAATGGTCATCATTGACATACGTTGTTAATACCTGGAAGTGTTGGGTATAAATACTTAACACTTCAGGTTTTGGCCACAACTTCATCATCTTCCTCACATACTCACTGACCGGAATACTTAACCATATTCCGTCAAACCTTTCCGATCAATCTCTTGTCCACCTTAGACTCGCCAAGAGTCTGTTAGGTTTGCACTGCTTGAGCAGGAGGCCAAGAGAGTGATCAATCTAACCCAAGTTACTGAGCCTGTCGATTCTTGCTCAAACAATACCCTTTTAAGCGTTAATTCTAATTATTTTTTCATAAGCAAAGTAAATTTATTAAAGAGCCAAAAAGTAGAAAATAATAAATAATTAAAAATAGAAGAAAGCAAAATTAACGATTCTTTCATATTTTATTAATTTCAATGACAATTTTTTGATATCTTCAACTATTATGCATAAATGTAAAAACAAAATTACAAAATAAGAAGAACAACATAAATTATATCACATATATAACATATATATGGAAAGAAAAAAAAACTCATAAAAATATTTTTTTTTTATAATCAACGTAATTTTAAGTTAGCTTTTACATTCAATGTCGAAATGATAGTTTATGTTTTTTTTTTAATAAAAAAACAAAGTTGTTACACATAATGACAAATTAAACAAAGTTCGTTTCATTATTATGCAATTTATACTATAACTCGTATATTAGTCAATAATTTTATGAAAGTTATTTAATGTATAAATTTTTTAGACATGTATTCTTTTCCAAATTATAACCATTTAAGGTCGTGGTTAACAAAACTCATATTATTTTATTGATACATTCTCACAAAAGAAGCAGATTAATGATATAAATTATAGTCAAATGCTTTTCCTTCTGTTATAAATGCATATGTTGTTTGTATCTCAAAAAGTATGTGTTGAATTTAACAACATTTATTTCATCTACTCTTTCTATTTAAGGATTTTGCCAATTGTTAATGTTAATTGACATTGATCTTTTAAGCTTTCTAGGTGAGTGGTTTCTTCATGGCTAAATTCATCATTTCTTCACAAACCCTTTTCTTTCTTTCAATTTCTATCTTTTTGATCATGGCATCCATGACACCTCCATCACTCTCAAGAACTCTAGTATCTTCTTCTTCTTCAGTGGATCTTGATCATCTCAAAACACGCGATCAGAATTCAACATCTTTGATGCATTCAAGAACTCGTGCAAAATTCGAGACCAGTGCTCATGAAGTTCCAACAGGACCAAACCCTACTTCAAACAATTTGGTTGGTTAAACCCAGAAAAAGAATAAGGAGGAAGTGATCAAGATGGTTCATATTACCAAATAATTAATGGTAAATGATCATATTAGTTGATGGTTTTGTTGGTCCTGAAGTATATATATATACAATCTAATTTATATTTGTGTTATAAATAGTTAATTAGAAGAATGTGGTTTGATGATTTTGCAATTTTTATTTATTTCTTATGTTTTGTGTCATACAAATATGAGCCATTAAGACTGTAATTACGTTTTATTTAAATGTTATGAAAGTAAAACATATTTTTAATTAAACTAATGGTTACAAATAACTAAATAATTACATTTTTTAAAAATATACCATGTTTCTATACTACTATATAAAATATTTAACTTATTTTGGTTTAAGTAATAAGTTTAAGTAAACTGAATCTTAACCATTCATTTTTTAAGTAAATCTAAACCATCCTTCAAATTAGGAAAAAAAATTAAAAAAAAATTAATGCATTAAGTTTATAGCCTTAACATAAAATTATATTAAATTTAATTTAATGTATAACTATGATAGTCTTATAGAGTTTATGAAAATAAACTAATGATGGAAAATTTAATACATAGTATTTTAGACTTTTAATCTAATTATAATACTAAATAATTTAATTCATCAGTTTATAATCTATTCTTTTAGATTAATAAACCATGTTAAGTAATATAAAATTATACAATATAAATAAAAACTAATTTGTTTAAAAATTATTATAAAATTAATTAAGCACAAAATTATAATTATGTACTAAAAAATGTTTAATTCAACATCAATATAATATACAACTATTTTAATGTATAAATATTTTGATAATATTAACAAATAAAAATTTATTTAATTAGTCTCGAATGTTTGCAACACTAAAAAACATTCGAACTCTCGAGAGAGCCACCCCCTCCCCCTATTTCCGCAATACTATTGAAATCGTGTTTAACTACTATCGTCTTTTGTTTATTCACTACCATCACATAACACGAGTACGCTCGTAGTATGTTTTATTGAACACTCTCCTTGGTTAGCGCTAAAGACAATACTATAAATTTAGACCACAATTTTTATTTGACCAATGCCTTTTTATGTCCTCTCAATCTAATAAAATCTAATAAAGGCGAAACACTAAAACCTTTCCAAGCAAAACCTACCCATAATGCCTCAATGATTAAATAATGACAATATACTATATCAATATAATATAAAGAAATAAAACTTTTTTTTTTCTCTAATCAGAAATATTTGGAATATGTCTCAACTAAAACTTTTAAATAAACAACATACAAAAAAGTGTGGTTTACCTCTTTTCCATTATTGTCATGTTCATGCTAAAAATTAAGTAAAATTGTAAGACTATAAATATATAAATAATATAAGAACAAATCCTAATAGTATACGATTACGAATCTTAAATTAGAAAGACATCTTAAACAAAAGAGTAAAATGCTCATTTACTTTATTTTGAAGTTTTTAGAGACATATATAATACATACTTCTGTTTTTGTAGAGATATATATGAAATTATTCTAAGTAAATAAATCAAAATAAGTAAAGACAAATTTGTTAGGAGTTTCAAAAGATGGAAAGTTAAACCTTTTATAAAATAAAAGTTATTTCAATTTATTTATTTTAATGTAATATTTTGTTTGTATATGTAATAGGTGTTTTATACAAAAATGAAAACTAAAAATATATACCTTTGTGAAATTTAGAATAATGTTCCACATAAACAATTTTCTATTGTATATATACACAACAGTTTTACTATGGTAGGTGATTTTTTCACTTTAAGTTTTTATTAATTCACTTAAATTTAAACTAAATTGACAATTATACGCTTTCCTTTTATTTTACATTTTATTCTACTAATGAAATATTAAAAGGGAAATGATTCTTGATTCTTATACTTACATTTTTGTTTCATACACATGCAATTAATATGTTTTGACAATATAATTTTAGTCAAACACTAAATTAATGACATTCCCTCCTCTTATCTCTTTCACCTCCGCCTTAAACTCACTTTTCAAGTTCTAATATCATCTTGTTATTTTATTTATCAGCATCTAAACAACATTTTGGAAACAATATGTAGTGTTGCCCTCCTTACCCGTTCACATGGAACCGTTTCAATTACGTTGAATAATTAATCCTAGGTTTCACGCGAATATTTTTTTATTTTTTCGATTACTAAGAAAACAGCTTGAAATTTTGATTGAATAAAATCATATTATTAGGAATGATAATTGGCGTTTTAAAACCGAAAGTGGCGACTCAGTGAATATGAGAACAAAGTGTGTGTGTGTGTGTGTGTGTGTGTGTGTGTGTGTGTGTGTGTGTGTGTGTGTGTGTGAAAATTTAAGCTGCAAAATGGTGGTTAACAATACAACGATTTAAGATGAAAAAAATGGAGGTCTAACCAACTTAAGGATTCCATTCATGGAGTTCATAAACTGATACAAGTATAATGTAGTATTTTATAAATCCCATAAAATTGAGACAGATGCTAATAGGCAAACATTTACGTAATCCATTTTAATGATTAAAAAAAAGCAGAGTAGTTCGTCGGAAGTAAATAAGAGTGGAAGGTTTTAATTATTTGTGATGGAGACAATATATTTTAAGAGAGTTAAGTTAGTTTTTAATATGGGGTATATAGTCTTGTTTATGTGTAACAAGATATTTCAATCAAAATTCCACGCTGTTTTCTTAGTAATCGAAAAAATAAAATAATATTCGCGTGAAACCTATGATTAATTATTCAACGTAATTGAAACGGTTCCGTGTGAACGGGTAAGGAGGGCAACACTACATATTGTTTCCAAAATGTTGTTTAGATGCTGATAAATAACATAACAAGATGATATTAGAACTTGAAAAGTGAGTTTAAGTCGAAGGTGAAAGAGATAAGAGGGGGAAATGTCATTAATTTAGTGTTTGACTAAAATTAAATTGTCAAAACATATTAATTGCATGTGTATGAAACAAAAATGTAAGTATAAGAATCAAAAATCATTTCCTTTTTAATATTTCATTAGTAGAATAAAATGTAAAATAAAAGGAAAGGGTATAATTGTCAATTCAATTTAAATTTAAGTGAATTAATAAAAATTTAAAGTAAAAAAATCACTTCCCTTTTACTATTTATACGACGTCAAAAAATGGAACCCTTCGACAACTGGAATGAAATATTATTTAATCGTGGAAATGCCATGTCATGCGCTTTGGTCCCTATACGGTCGCAATTTCTTTCAAAACTATACCTTTCACAAAATAAACGCCCGAATGCCTCGATTAACAAGAGTTTGAAGACACCAAATTCAGGATTAAAGACTTTTTTTGTTTTGTTAACACCAATAAAATGTAATAAAAACGTTGTCAATAAGAATCAAACTTGTTATCTCCTATATTTGGTGAGAGTTTTATTCAGTTTCATATTTCCATCGACCAACTCCGCGAGAACAAATTAAAAATCAAAAGAAAACTTGTAAATGTAGCAATCTGATTATGTTCATATATAATAGAAGTGCATAAACTTGCCAAAAGATTGGAGCCAAAGGTTCTAGCGGGACAATTCCTTAGGCCATTGTTTCCAAAAAGGTTGTAAGGTCGGACAACTCTAACCCGAAGTCTTTTTGACTAACACGACCCTTCCCCAAGGTCGTACACATGTAATGAATTGGATCAAATCCACTACCTATTTCACAAAAGCCCTCATTCCATAACAAACTAAACGTTTGTATATGTTAGATGAATTTACCACCAAACCAAAGACCATTTAGTTTACGTTAAGCAAATCCTTTCCGGATTGGTGTAGACGTCGTTCCTTGTCACCCCGGACTTGAATCCGCTACGAACATCAAGAAAGATTGGTATCAAATAATAGCCACCAATTGATTCACACTTTTTTCTCCTCTATTTTTTAACCCATTCAAATTATCTAATTACTTTT
Organism: Senecio squalidus; assembly: GCA_910822075.1. Classification (NCBI taxonomy): domain Eukaryota; kingdom Viridiplantae; phylum Streptophyta; class Magnoliopsida; order Asterales; family Asteraceae; genus Senecio; species Senecio squalidus. The sequence continues at coordinate 4,132,599 of CAJVGC010000001.1, read as the reverse complement.
AATTCACTTTCTTTGGAACATTTTGACCCAAATCTTTTGTCTCCCTTTTGTCTCCCAAAATGGGAGACAAATGACATTAAACACTCAAGGATCATAACTATTGGGTCAAAATCTAATTAAAAATCTTGATATAGTCATACTTAATAGTTTTATGATTGTGAGGTTTTACATTTGGGTAGATAAAACAAAGGGGATTGATCAAACTCAAAGTGTTTTCGGGTTATTTTTATAAAGAAACATGACCGAAGAAAAGAAACGAAATATGAATTGTTTCAGGTGTTTTCGGAGAGATGCAAAACAAGATAAGGATTCGACGCAAGGAAAGACACGAAGGATGAATTATTTTTCGTGTTTCCATGGACAAGATTGTACACAAGAAAAGACACGAAAGAAGAAATGTTTTTCGTGTTTTCAAGCACAATATTCAAAACAAGATAACAAAGATAAAAAACGAAAAAAGAGACGATATATAAAATTCTTTTCGTGTTTAAAGAAAGCAAAGAAAAATTCAAAACAAGGAAAGACATGGAACATGAAACGTTTTTCGTGTTTTAAACTACAAGGGAAGAGATGTAAGTGGTTGAGAAAGGGAAAAGGGAAACGTCCTCGTGTACCTTTTATACGATTTAGTAAGTATCGTTTTACTTTCGTTAATCTTACAGAAGCCAATTTGTATCACATTTAAACTCTAAAAAGGACATAACATATTGACATTCATGTCTTGGTATTCTGCAGGGAACAAGAAAAGGGTTTCAGCCGAAGCTGATGAACATGGTGTCGTTTTTCCTAAAAAACAAAAGTCTGATATTAAATACCATGCCAACAACAATTTTGCAGCCAAAAATTTCACCTTCAAAGAGCTAGAAAAAGCGACAAAGAACTTTAAGGAAGATTGCCTTCTTGGGGAGGGAGGATTTGGGCGAGTTTTTAAGGGAAAAATAGAAAAAACGGGCGAGGTAATCTAATGACTTTCAAAAAACCTTTGGTTATGTAGAGAATCTGACTTATGTTTTCCTGTTATTTATATCGAGTTTTTTTTTTAACATAGACTGTCGCTGTAAAGCAACTTAATCGTGAAGGGAAGCAAGGAAACGGAGAGTTCCTTGTAGAGGTTATGATGCTAAGCCATCTTTGTCATCCACGATTGGTGAATTTAGTCGGATATTGTTCAGAAGGAGATCAAAGACTACTTGTATACGAGTATTTGTCTGCGGGTTCTCTAGAAAACCATCTACTAGGTACATTATATACCATCATTGTAGAAATGGCAATTACCATAGAGAAAATGTAACAAAGATTCATGTTGTGATTCAAATTTGCAGATCTTCCACCTGGAGGGAAACCGATTGATTGGTCAATAAGGATGAAAGTAGCTTTACATGCTGCAATCGGTTTAGAATATTTACACGAGACAAACAGCCCACCGGTTATCTATCGTGACTTAAAGTCCTCTAATATATTACTTGATAAGGATTTTAATGCGAAACTCTCTGATTTCGGGCTAGCCAAACTTGGCCCGGTTGGAGGTAAGACACATGTGTCATCAAGAGTGATGGGAACGCTTGGATATTGTGCACCCGAGTATCAAAAGACAGGTAAGTTAACTGTAAAGTCGGATATTTACAGCTATGGAGTCGTGTTGTTGGAACTCATTACGGGAAGGAGAGCAGTTGATTTGTCAAAGGACAGTGAAGAGCTACATCTAGTTCGTTGGGTAAGTTTATAAGCTTTAAATTTCCCGTTCATGAAGTATTTTGGATATCGGTTTTCAATTAACTTTATGGATAAAGGTGGGACCGAGGATAAAGGACCCGGACAAATATTCGGAACTGATTGATCCACTTCTTGAAGGAAATTACCCACGAGCCGATTTGGGTCAAGTTTTAGCCATAGCGGCCATGTGTCTCAATACGAAAGCATCCATCCGTCCATCTATAAGTGATGTTGTTGCAGCTCTTGCTTCCCTTCAGCAAGATTAAACACTATCAAAACGACTAGTTTGCCCCTTCGAAATCAATGTTTCAAATACAAACACACAGTAATGGATGAAGTATGTAAAACAATTAAAGCGAAAAAAGTACTCATATGTTTGGGTAATATCTGAATATTTTTTGAATAAATTTATTCAGTTTTCGGTCACATACAAATTCTCATATCCTTAAACAAGAAATAGAATCCAATGGAACGTTTTAATAAGAAGAGAGCACAAAATAAAATAAAAAAACCGGTTCAGCTTTGTGCAGCATTCATGTGCCCGTATTTCTGCATCACTTTCTTAGTCGCAAGTGCTGCAGCTTCGCTTGCAGCAAGGGTCCCGCTTGCCATCATTGCGGCAAACTCCTTTCCAATCTCTTCCTGCACTTTGCTTCTTGCATCTCCAAGAGGATCGGCTACTGGTTTTTCTTGAGATGTTTTAGCTGGCACAACTGCAGGTGGGACAACAGTTTCAGCTTTCGGCTTTACCTGGCTTTGTGACGATGTGTCGGCTTTCTTTGATACTTGAGGAACTGAAGAAACTGGAGATGGCCTAATAAATTGAGGAGCTTGTGGGACAGCACCTGCTCGCATTGTGCTCTCCAGATTCTGTATCATAGGCACTGCAATACATTGCAATTTGTCACGGAATTGGTAAGAATTAGATGTGGCAATTCCGACACAGGTCAAACAGGTTTAAATGTACTTCCTCCAGATTCGTTTTATTGCCAAAATATTAATTATTTCCGGAACAATATAGGGTGTTTAGTTGTAGAAAATGTTAACCATTTCTCGATTTTCTAGGAGCAGGGAAGAGTTATCTATCTCTAGAAAAGTGTTGAAAACTGAGAAAATGATGCTCTTGTGTTTATTCATTATAGAGAATAGAAAAGTTTGGAAAATTGAATGAGAGAAGGGGCCGAAAACGATAAAAAAGCAGTTTTCAGAATTACAGTTATAAAACAGAAAAGGGGGTTTTCTGTTTTTCATTGTAATTTTATGGAAAGTCCTGATTGAACACATTTTCGGTTTTCTATGAATTTTTCCTAGAAAACCACCCGCAGTTTTCTACAACTAGCCTCATAGCTTTTGTTATCATATCTGAAGATTCCACATAAGATATAATCGATCAATGGATAAGATCACAAAGCCTCTAAAGAAAGATAACTTACTAATAAGTGCACCCATTGGACTGCTCATGACTTCGTTAGGGAGGTTGAGAATATACTCCGGGATGGAAGCACCGACCAAAAACTGTGCAATCTCATTGCTAAAATTATTACAGTTGTGAGTCATTAAACTGTAAGTTTCTGCGGTGTATCGTGGACTGATCTCCTGTAAATACATCTCAAACACATCTTTTGGGAGATGGGTGACACCAAGATCAATGACGCGGAGTGGAGTTCCGTATTGTGTGGTTCCAGCCGGAACTTGTTGAATACCACCTCCAAAGAAGTACTCGGTGCCGTATACGACCACACCTGTGTGCCTGTTTTCAAAAAAAGTAAAAAGTTTATTCGCGTTGGAAAGAGGTGGCAATCTCAACCCATTTATGGTAAACGGGGTGGTTTGGGTTGTACTTTGCCTCAAATGATATATATTAGAAGCAGAACAGCTAAAACGGAAACAGGTTGAACGGGTTTAGTGTGTTATATAGGTCAAAAGTCACCTACAATTTATTCAAAAGCATTGAAAATTCTATTCAACCCGAGCCGTCTAACCTGTTAACGGACCACCCATTTTGCCATATTCAACTGCAAAAATGAAAAGTTATAATAAAGAAAAGCGAAGAATTAGGAATATTACCATATAGCTTCAATAGCCTTTCCCAGGAACGATGTGGATAGCTGTCGAGCTAGACCTCCGCTTAAATCATATGCATGCAAAGTCACCTTGTAACCTTCCTATAAACACAATTTTCAAATGGTTAGTTGATATCTCAATTAGTAAATCTAGACGTGAACAAAAAGGTGTAACCCGTAAATCCATGCCCCAATAAGAAAGTTGTGCAGCGTAAAAAGTTACTCAAACAATCAATAACAATTGAATGGGTAGGAAAAGAGTTGTACCTCAGCCATCTTTCGACTTTAAAATAAAAATGAAAGTTGTGAACACTATAAACAATCTGTCTCTAAGGTCTTTGCTAATTGATTGAAAGCGAGCTCTGTTCAAACAACGAAACACCCAATAAAAAGAGAGAAGGACAATGATTTAACTAAAAAAGTAGAAAAATCGTTCAAGAAAGCAAAATCATTCAGCAATAGTATTCCGAGTAGTATCAAAAACTGTCTTCATTGTTCAATACAAGAAACTCTGAAATCAAACATCTAAAAACTCGCAATGGCATCTAAGTAAGCCTTCGAGGCCTTTATTAACAATTCCTATGTTACTCCCCTCCTAATACATTGTTGCATTCCTAGACGGTGAGTACATAAAGTCCAATAATCCAAAAAGTTTTCGCTCATTTTGTAAATGCTAAAACCCTACATATCAATTGCAACAAAGACGCAAGGAACTCGACGTCTATATCAATATAACTAAACAAATACCTTACATATCAATTGCACGAAAGCCGCAGCAAACTATCAAACGAACCGATATACAAAACATTTTTTTTTTCCTGAAAACTAATAACTAAAGCAAATCTAAACTTTTAATAATAACACACACTCATTGCAGAGAGATCAGTTGAACTTAAACCACAAATCCCGTAAAGCGATAGAATTTCTAATATCCAGAGAAATAATTCGATTATACAATTAATAATCCAATTATAAACCCTAAAAAATTAATGGTGAACACTAGAGATATGATTAAAACGTTAAATTAAAGCGCGAATCAAGAGATTAATTATAATTATTATATGAATTCATATATATTAAGGGAAAATTTAAGAGCAAATTAAACAAAAAATTGAAAAAAAAAAATTGAAAAAAAAATAGATACCTGAGATTTGGGAGTCAAAGAAGAAAAACGTGGTGATGAAAAACGGAAAAGGTGAATTTATAGATAACCGGCCACTTGGTGGGGGTAGTTATTGTCTATTACATTCTAGAATCTACCAATCTATGTTGACAAATAAACCACTTATTTCTTTTTGCAATTTGGTAATTGAAATGTAAATTAATAATAACCATACACTAATTTAAATTACCGTCACTATATTTATGAATAAGTGTTCTTTTGTATAATCTAATTATATGTATCTGAATTTTTTATTCATAGTTCGAAGGATTATGGTTAGCAAATTCCCATTTTTTCTTTTAATCTTTATTTTACTTATTCTATATGGAGTTTGTTAACAATTGATAACAAACTTGACACGGACTGATATTGTTGTATTTATGATAGGTTATTTTTAAGAAAAATGTTAAGCATTGCCTAAGAATAAAAATAAGTATAGATTTTGCAAAATATAATCAAAAAAAAAAAAAAATGGACAAAAGAAGAAATTGCATAGAGTATTTTCTTCTTTTATGTTATAAAGGATCAGGGGTTGCCAAGGAAAATTAGATAAAAATCAGGGGGTTGCCGGAGGAGGCAATGGATTTTCTCAGTTAGATAAAGATGCGTTCTATATCTTATCTTACTTAGTCGAGCTATTGACCTTTCCATCTACCTTATGACCCGTGTGTGATGATGAGGTTGAATCCGTATATCATTGCTTAGATAAAGATGCGTTCTATATCTTATCTTACTTAGTCGAGCTATTGACCTTTCCATCTACCTTATGACCCGTGTGTGATGATGAGGTTGAATCCGTATATCATTGCTTAGTTCAACGAAAATTAGCCAAGGAAATATGATCAAAAGATGGCTTTGTTTAGCTTGTGTTCGATTGTGGTTACTCTTAATCACGAGGGTTTTATGGAATAAAGTAAGAATCATATGAAAACTTGTGATTTGGCTGATGGGAAACTAAATGTAAAGAAAACGAAACAGTAAGGTGTTCAAGCATAATCTCTCCAGCATTACAAACATTAAGAGCGAAACATTAAGCTTGGATCGAGCAATAAATTTTTATTTCATTTATTTAGTTTTTTATTACATTGTTGTGGTATTGTAAGCAATGAACCATATGATTATAAGTACGACAACATCACAAGTTCAGCAAATTAAGCAGCATATAACAATTTAAATTTAAATTTTCTTGTGGAATTCCATGATCGAATACAAACACACTTTGAAAACAATCTTTGATGATGTGAATCGAGATTCTCTAGCCAACGTCTTGTATTCTTTTGTCGTCCTCTCTTTTCCTCTAGCGTTAAGAGCCAACATCACCATGTCACCATAACTATTAGACACAAGATTGGTTTCACCATTATGAGTTGGCTCCGGGACAATAGTTTCTAGTACCACAACCTTACCGGCCTCCGGCGAAGCCATCCAACAATTTTTAATAGCTTTATGCATTAATCGTCACTCCAATCATGTAGTATCCACTGTGTAGAATGTTAAAACCCCTTAATCATTATTATTATTGATAATATATATATATATATATATATATATATATATATATATATATATATATATATATATATATATATATATGTTAGGTCTCACTAAGATCACAAACAATGGCAAATCAATAACAAATAAATATTTAGACGTTAATTGTTATATATCGATTTAGTACTCAGTTTCAGTATATATTATAGCGGAATTATAATAATGAAACAATGAAGATAACACACAGTTATATTCCAATCAAAGGTGTACCGATTACAAACCTCAAACTCACTATTTATACACACTATAGTGGGTTTGATAAAGATCAATCTAAGAGAATCTTTTAAACAGATAAAAGATATTTACTAACTAGATTACCTTAAATTACGCCTGACTTCTCTCATGAGTCTGAGTTAGTCAGACTGAGTCACTCAGACTCATGTCACTCAGACTGAGTCACTCAGACTCAGGTCACTCAGACTCAGACTTTGATTAACAGATTTATTAATCTTGGGATAGATCATTGTTTTTCCCAACAATCTCCCCCTATCTGTTTCAACCAAAGTCTTTTACAAAATATGCAAGAAAATAAACACAAACATAAACATCTTCAATTAAACACTGTTTGTGAACAAAACAAGCATCAGTCTGTTTTTACATCTTCTTCTTTGAGGTCCTCTTTCTTTTCTTCACTGAAAGATCAAACGGCAGAGGCTGATCTCTTTCCCTCATCCATCTCTGTCTATCTTTCTTCCACTCCATCAGTGTCTCCATTTCAGCATCAGTCTTATTGAAATGTAGTTGATATTCCTTCTTTACTAGCTCCACTCTATCTGCCAAAGTTCCTATTTCTTCAATTCTTCTAAGATTCATGAACAGCCAGCTGATCAGTCTCACTCTGAATGGAAGACATTGAGGAGACTCACATTCCTTGAGTAAAGCTATACAATGGTGAATGGAAGTTGTGGTGATGCTGTCCTTAGGTTGAAAGCATTCTTCTCCCCCACAATCAGTGTAACATAGCCCTGTATGCTTCTCAGTCTCAATATAGGTTCTGTCTTGAAATGCAACTTCTTTAGGAACTGGATGCATACTGCTTGATTCCAACCCCAATGATTTCGTTTTGACTTTCACATTATGCTTGGTGCAATAGGCTCTGTAGTCTTCATCTGACACTAGATTCATCATATGAGCTGCATTCATGTTGTAAGTAGCCTCTCTTCTTATAGCCAAGCCTTGAGCTTTGTCAGTCAGATTGTAGCTCAAACTGGCTATTTCCTTCCATTCTTCTAATCCCATTGTGTGCAATCTTGTTAACCCAACTCTGAAAGATCCACCTTTATGTGAGCATGTAAGCAGCAGGTTAGTTCCATCATGACTTTTACAGTCTAAGTGAGTAATCTTGTGCTTGAGCTTTCTCATGGAGAAGTTTGTTACAATGTGATTAAAACTTTCTTCTTCTCTGAGAACAAGCTTGGCCATTTGTGCATCAGCTTCCAACCTCATCTGTTCTTCTTCAATAACCATTTCTTCCTCAGCTTGCATCTCAGCTTCAAATTTTGCAGCTGCCTTTTCAGATTGATCATATGGATTGAAGTCAAATCTTTCTTTGTATAGCCCCTTCACATACTCTATGTATTGCTCCACTGTCATTCCAGCACTTTGGGCATGTCTTTGCAGTTTGGCTAATTTGTCACCTTCAATCTTTTTCCTTTTGTTTTCAGCTTCTTGTTCTATTTCAACCTCAGACACTTTCTTTTGAGCTTCAGATCCTTCTTCAGTCTCTTCTTGGTCACTTGCATACCCAGCTTTGCCTTTTCCTTTGTATACAAGCTTCTCAGATTCATCACTAGAGATATCACTCCAGTCAGTTTCATAGAACACTTCAGACTGTCCAGTTTTGGTGTTGAACCTGGTGGTCTTGTAATATCTTTTCTCCCTTTTCTCCCCCTCTGCTCTATTTCTTTTCAATGTGTGTTTGGGGATTTCAGATTCAATGACTGTAGTCTTTTTCTCCCCCTGAATCTGAGGATCCTCTACAACTGCCTTGCCTTTCCTCATCAGACTGACTTCAGAGGTCAGTTTGGACACCATGGCTTTCAATTTCTTCAGCTCCTCTGCATTGTGAGTTCTTAAAGCATGAAACTCGGTCTGCATTGCCCTCAGTCTGTCATCAAACTGAGTGGACATGTCCTTAAGTGCCTTTAATAGGACAGGAACAGTCAAAGCAACCTCAGACTGGGTTGATGTAGTAGCAGTTGTTGATGTAACTGGTGGCACAGCCTCACTCCCTCCCTGTGATATGGGAGAATGATCATAAGCCATAGAAATTGAAGTCTGTACCTCACCCAGTTTTGGGAGTAAGGCATTGGCGACTAGTGATAAAGAGTGTAAGAGATTTGGAGGTGGTACCTTATCGTGAACCAGCACAGAGCTGGTGAAAATAGCCGTTGGAATAGGCTGTGAGACTGAAGGGGGTGTTCCCATACTTAGTACAGGTATGTTCAGGAGTGGAACACTTTCTTCAATGCTTGCCACATGTGTCAGTGTGGTAGCAGCAATGTAGTTCTCCAAGTTTACTGTCAGACTGGGGTTTTGGGTGGTCCAGGCAGTCAGATCCAACTCATCCTCTAGCAGAGAGAGACTGGTCTGTGCTGCAGCACTGGAGGGGAGTCCTTGACTCTCAGCCTCATGGAATAATGAGTCCATTAGTGCTTGATTTTGAGTGGGGCTTGATGTGAGAGCTTTATCAAATGAACTGGGTGAGTCCATTAGGTTGGTCGCTTGTGTAGCCAGTACATCAAGAAGTGGATTGGACTGCTCAGACTGAGAGGGGATACTCTCAGACTGAGCTAGAGTTTGAGGAATGATCATACCTTGGTCCACTTCATTTGGCCCAACCCCACCCAAATTTACCTCAGCATCTGCAGTAGGGTTATTTCCCTCAGGCCCACCGTCAATTCGTTCAGCTTGAACCTCTGAGTATGAGGAGTCAGACTCAGTGGGTTCCTGATCAATGAACGGATTTGCAATCCATTCAAGCATCACATCAGTAAGTGGAGCTTCATTCTCAGTAATGTTTATATATGTAAAAAAATTTGGAGTCAGCCTGGGCAGTTCACATGTGTAAAATCGTCGATCAAGCTGATCATATGATTCTTTGCCCAGAACCTCCTCAAAACAGAGAGAGAGCACCCGAATGAATGGAACATCGTTATTTCGTTTTGGTTTGACAACTAGGGAGAGAATCTCATCAAAATATAGTTGTGAAAAGGAGATTCGTCTACCCGTGACCATAGCATGGAACAGATGAGTTTCAAACTCATTCATCTGATCCAAACTGCCTGATTTACCCCCCAAGCATCTTGTAATCATAGAGAACAAGAATTTCCATTTCCCAGTAAATAAATTGTATTTAATGACTCCCTGTGTTTCAGGCTGACCAATGAGAGGGAAAGCTTCAGCCCTAGCTTGTTGTTTGCTCCGTCTAGCCTGAAAGCCACCTTCTCCAGCTTCAGCAAGGGTTGGAAGAAGTAAAGCACTTCTGATTGTCTCTTCAGTGATGGCAATCGTGTCACGCCCATTGTTGTAGGTGCCTGTAATGGCAGTTCGTTCATCATTGGCAGTGCAAGTGTACCACCATTCACATAAAACTGGAGGACACATGGTGTTTGCACAAAAGAAAGCACCATATAGGGGATGAGACTTCATAAACTGAATCAATTGTTCAAATCCCCTGCCTTCGCGATTGGCAGGAATGTCAGACGTTGCTACACGATTGTTGTCTTTTACTTGAACTCGGTGTTGAAACTCAGCCCCTGGAATCATTCTTGAGGTAACATGGAGCATCATATTAGGGTTAGCCATTAGAATAAAGAAAATCAAAGAGTTTGAAAGAGAAAGAACTAGGTTAAAAAAATTTGAAATTCTGTTAGCTTTAAACTAATATTACTGAAGATTTTAAACCAAGCGAAAATACAATTTAGACCCCTATAAATTTACAACTTGCAATGAATGACCGTTGACAAGACTTGACCGAATTAAAAAAAAAATTAAAAAAAAACTATCTAATGATGAATTAGAGATACAGAAGATATAAAAAAAAATTAAAAAAAAAAAAAAAAAAAAAATTCGTTCCAAAAATACATTGAATCTGAGGTCAGATTTGGGATCCCGAAGCTGACTTTTAGTCAGACTGAAAATAGTCAGACTGAAAATGGTCAGACTGACTTAGTTGTCAGCTCGAATTTTGAAATTATCTGGACTAAGGATTTAGCATGCCAAGTTCCCCTAACAAGTAGAAGAACCTTTCCTCACTCAGAGGTTTGGTGAATATGTCTGCCAGTTGATCATTGGTTACCACGAATTCCAGTCTGACCTTCCCTTTCTCCACACAGTCTCTAATGAAATGATGCCTGATTTCAATATGTTTAGTCCTGGAATGGAAGACTGGATTCTCAGTGATTTGAATGGCACTCTTGTTGTCACACATGATGGGTGTGTTTTGAATTTGGATATCTAGATCAGCCAATTGATGTTGCATCCAAAGTATCTGTGCACAACAGCTTCCAGCAGCCACATACTCAGCTTCAGCGGTGGAAGTGGCAACTGAGTTTTGCTTCTTGCTGGACCAACTCACCAGCTTGCCTCCTAGAAGCTGACACCCTCCTGAAGTGCTTTTCTCTTGTCAAGCGTTACAACCTGCAATAATCTGCATCTGATGTACCCAATTAGTTCAA
>CAJVGC010000001.1:4049376-4121407 GCA_910822075.1 Senecio squalidus | reverse complement strand
TAGTCCATTTGTTTATTTCATTCATGCAATTATAGAATAATGACCTATGACACCACAGTATTACAAGGAGCATTTTTGAGATTGACTCTAGATGGAGCGGATTTAACTTTAGAAGGTTGACCATGTTTAGCTTTGATGGGAAGTGTTTCGGAAGGTGAGTTAGAATGTGATGAGACTGATCTGGATTTTGATGATCCTGAATGATATGAAGCTGACCCCTGTTTTGATGAAACTGACTTGTGAATATAAGGATTCTTAGGTCTTGACCTGATCAATAGTTTACAAAACACAGCTTCATGCCCTTTTTCACCACAGTTATAGCAGTTTCTCTTTGGAGGGGATTTGGATCTTGCTTGACTAGGTGATTTATCTCTGACTAAAGTTTTGACAATGTTGGTCAGTTCCAGTAATTGATTTCCTAATTTATCAATTGTTTTAGATTCAGGACTTTTGTTATGACTTTTGGAACTAACAGAAGTTTGACTCTTGGGTTTTCTCAAAACCTGGGGAACAACTTTGGTCAAGGATGAAGGATTCTTTTCAGTCTGCATATCAGTCTCAGACAAGACTACACTTTCAGATTTAGAAGAAGATTAAGGCAAAAGACTATTTTTATTCAAAATTTGAGAGATTACAGGTTTGACAAATGCATTTGACATCATTGTCTTATTTCCTTTCAAATAAGTAAATGTATTTGGAAGGATTTCTGGTTTAAAAATGATTTTTTCTCTTTCTGCCTTCAAAGCTTCTTCCTCCTCTTCTGTCATATACTTCTTCAAACTGAATTCTTCACCAACACAGCTTGAACTTGATTTGGTACCTGTCTGTTTAAGCAATCCTCATTTTTTAAAGATGATATACACCATGATTTACAAATTCTTTTATAGTGCTCAGTTTCTTCTCTAAGTTTGTGATTTTCTTTTGCAAGATCACTATAAGCTTCAGTCTGAGCATTTAGAAGAACTTTATAACTTTCTAATTATCATCTTTACTTTTCATAAGGTTTTCAAGGTCTTTGAATTTTCGTTTCAGATCATTTTGTTCTTCTATAGTGGTGGTCAAGTCAACAAAAATATACTCAAACATTTGAATTTTTTGTTCATTTGTATAAGTTTCAAAGTTGTGTACCTTATAAAGTTTTGACTTATTCCAGTCTGAATTGCAACTCATCCTTTCAGCTTCCTTTAGATCCTTTTCAAACTGAGAGGCAGATTTCTCAGCTTCAGTAGTTTCCTCCACTATTGCCATCAAGCACTGATCTACCACTTCTTCTTCATCAGAAGACAGTTCTTCATCCAGCCATTCTTCAGCAAAGAATGCTTTTTGTTCAGTTTGAGACTTTTGAGGATAGGAGCTGTTCCCTTTCTTGTATTTTAGATACTTGTTTCGGTATCTTTGGGCCCTTTCAGCAACTTCGTCCATATGCTCAGTCTGGGCATTCTTTACTTTGCAGTCAGCAGCCATGTGTCCATAATCATTGCACTTGAAGCATTTTACCTTTTTCAGATCAAAAGGTTTCTTTCCTTTGTAGCCTGTCTTTTGTTCAAGCTTCATGGTCAACAGAGCAAGTTGACTCTTTAGTTTCTTGACTTCAGATTCGTTTTCAGATTCTGAGTCTGAGTGTGACTCAGACTCAGATGAGTCAGCTTGAGAATAAATTTCTTTATTCCTTCTGCTTGTGGCAACTAATGCAGCTTCTGGATCCTTTGCAATTCTTCTATTATTGAGCTTCTTTCTTTCTTGAGATTCTTCAAAGTTTAACAGTAGACCAAAGAGTCCTGGCAGTTTGTAGGTGGACAGCTTCTCACTCACTACAAGTGATGTGATAACAGATTCAAATTTGTTAGGTAGTATATCAACAAATTTCTTACATATATCATCATCATCTTTTGTCACTCCCAGAGCTGACATGTCATTCAGTAGGATCTGAAATCTGGTATGGACATCAGCCAAAGTTTCCTTTTCTTTCATATAGAAATTCTCATAATTTCTAATGAGACTGTTCAGTCTTTGCTCCTTTACTACTGGAACACCTTCATAAGACACAATTAATGTGTCCCATAGCTCCTTAGCTGTTTTGCAGCCTGCAATTTTAGAAAAGATTTGTTCTGACACTGCATTTCCTAAAATGCTTCTGGCTTTGGGATCAAGATTGTATAAAAGCTTGTCTTGATCTGTCCATTGAGATTTGGCAGTTTGAACCCATCTGGCACGTTGGACAACTCTATCACCTTCTTTAACTTCATCAATCTGTTTACCTGGAATGATAGGTCCTTCAGTTATGACTCTTATCATTTCTTCATGAATTCCTGATAAGTGCCACTCAGCTTTGAGTTTCCAATGTGCAAAGTTATGACCATTGAACACAGGAATTCCTTTTCCAGCCATTGTGGTTATGTTTGAAGATGATGACATTGTTTGAGATTTTAGGTATTGATCGTTTAAGATTTATAAATTTATTAAAATTTAAATCTTATTTGCTCTGATACCAATTGTAAGGTCTCACTAAGATCACAAACAATGGCAAATCAATAACAAATAAGTATTTAGACGTTAATTGTTATATATCGATTTAGTACTCAGTTTCAGTATATATTATAGCGGAATTATAATAATGAAACAATGAAGATAACACACAGTTATATTCCAATCAAAGGTGTACCGATTACAAACCTCAAACTCACTATTTATACACAATATAGTGAGTTTGATAAAGATCAATCTAAGAGAATCTTTTAAACAGATAAAAGATATTTACTAACTAGATTACCTTAAATTACGCCTGACTTCTCTCATGAGTCTGAGTTAGTCAGACTGAGTCACTCAGACTCATGTCACTCAGACTGAGTCACTCAGACTCAGGTCACTCAGACTCAGACTTTGATTAACAGATTTATTAATCTTGGGATAGATCATTGTTTTTCCCAACAATATATATATATATATATATATATATATATATATATATATATATATATATATATATATATATATATATATATATATATATATATATATATATATATATATATATATATGAGGATTACATAAACCCTAATGGATCCAAACACACATCTCGGGTTTGGGCCTATTGTTTAATACTCCCCGGCAGTTCGAGCGACGAAATCGCTAAAGCTCGAACTGGAAAAGAAAACATAAAATAAAAAGATAGATAAACATAGATAGTCACTAATAAGACTCGTTGTTTGGGGCAAAACGTGACGACGTGTTAGAGATGTGAACGTTGTTGTCACACCCCGTTAGTGGCGAAAATGCAGGGTGTGGCCGATTGGCAATCGTCATAACACAATAGTAAATAAAGACATAATCTATATGAATAAATAAAATAATGTATTGTTATGATGTCGCCATACTCAAGGTATAATCCTTGGTACATGAAAAACCGTCAAACACTACAAGTAAAAATCCAACCGCTAATCAACGAAATGAAATAATACTTAGGCATGCAAGCCTGAAATACAATCTCAAATGCAAAGTCATAAAATAATCCACAATGAAAAAATAAATCCTGAAGGTCTGCTAGAATCCGACTACTAAAGTCAAGTCCTACGCATGTTCATTACTTGAAAGTAAAGCTTAAAATGTCAACATAAAGTTGAGCGAGTTCATCGAGTAAGTAATAAAAAGTAGGGTAGAAATCATATCTCAAAAATCCAGCAGTAAAATAATGTGTAACTAATGCATGTAAGTAGTAAAAAAACATCATCCACAATCATACAACATAATCATGTATCATAAGTAAGCATCGTAAGTACACCTCATTAGTAGGAAAGGTCTACTAATGAGTGCGCGGTATCAGTAGGAAAAGTATACTGATAATCATCATAAGTAAGCATTGTAAGCACACCTCATTAGTAGAAAAGGTCTACTAATGAGCGTGCAGTATCAGTAGGAACATATACTGATAATCATCATAAGTAAGCATCGTAAGTACACATCATTAGTAGGAAAAGTCTACTAATGAGCGTGCGGTATTAGTAGGACATATACTGATAATCATCATAAGTAAGCATCGTAAGTACACCTCATTAGTAGGAAAGGTCTACTAATGAGCGTGCGGGATTAGTAGGAAAGGTATACTGATAATCATCAACCAACCATCTCGTAGAGTTTTAGAAAAATTGCATTAGTTTTTGTTTAGGTATTCGAGAGAAATTTAGAACTAGGTTATACAATTGAAAAGAAACAATCAATAATTGATTAGAACTTAAGTAATTAGATTAAAACGAGATCGCTAGTTTTTAATTACCAAATGGTGGATTAGAAAACTAGATAAACTATTCGAGATGAGGTTTAATAGATTAAATCATAAACATCGGTTTAATTCCTAAAGCTTAGTTATTTAGGACTTTTACTGTATTCGAGAGGAATGATAGAGTTTAAAATAATTAAAGTTAACTAGGTATTCGAAAGGAACTTAGTTATATGTTAGAAAAGTTAAAGAAAAACATTCAATTGCATAAGTTAAATCGAATCATTAGTGAACTACCCGAACAAGTGTCTTTCCCTTTATTGATTTCTAAAACATTCAAATCTTTCAAACAACGTTTTCACGTTATAATTTACTTTCAAATTTGTTTAAACAAAATGATAATTCAGTCACAAACACCCAAAACAAATAGTATTATTAATTCTAAAGTTAAAACTGACGTAGTCCCTGCGAACGAATCTGACTTACCTGAATTAAATTGTACACGATTAGGTCCACTGTCTATAAGTGTATAGTCAAGTGTTAGAGTATTTCGAGTTTAAAAATTAAATTAGATTTACACCTCAAGTACCCACTAACTCCTATTTTCATGCTAACTAGTGTGGAACATGACCACCTTCCACTACATGAGACACCACTATTTCTTTCCTAATGACTAGGAAAACAAATGTAACATGACCCGTTAATTAACCCATCAAGATTATCCAACATTTCAAAGCATGTTATCGACAACCTCTACAATCTTCCAGGAAGTTAAGATAAAAACACGTGGATTGGTTTGGCAAAAGAAGGAAAGACCGGAGGTTCTGTGGGAAATATGGTTACATGAGCCAAAAGCAGCCTGGTTGGACTTGCAGATGAATACGGGGCAATAAGACTGCCTGATAGGTTGGGTGGGAGTGGATCTACTATGTCAAATTCTTAAGGAATATTTGTTGGGAACCTATGGTTGAAACTCTGCAATTTGGGTGAAGGGTAGATTGGTTTTGGTTAGTTGGTTGTACTAAAAGAGGTGTTAATTGCTACTTGATTATACTTGTCATTCAAGAATATGAAATGCCACCATGAGGAATATATTTAATTTCAAGTATATTTCACTTAATATTAACTCCAGAATTAAGTATAAAGTAATTGATAATTTGTATCTAAAACCTGCACAAGTATGAAGTTATCAAATTTCCGCGCACTTGTTCTTTTGATTATCCTCAATCATACCATCATTTAGACACATTTCTGCCTCATATGAAGTTAGAACACTTCATTTTGACTCAACCAATTGATTAATATTGTGACTCCTGTACACTTTTTTTTTTATCTCAAACTCTAACGTACTCGACTTAGAACCTCTTCAAAGGAAATGTGTGTCAATCACTCGATATCTCAAGATTATAACAAAAAGGGAATATCTATATATCTAAGTCACACACACTCAATGTCAAGTCGGGATCCAAATATTTATCATATGCTAGATAGTGAATCAAATCTTCATCAATAGTCCTGGATGAAATATCAAGGCTTACAAGGATTTTAATGTTTAGGCTATGGATGCCATTGAATATATAGTACATGCTATTTTGTTTGGTTCACTTAGCTTGAGTTCGATTGTAGTTTTCATTTATGAAATAGATTAAGAATCGTTTGGATCCAGTGATTTGGTCGATGATAAACTAAATATGCGAAAACTGAAACAAAGACGTATTCCAGCCTAACACAAATCAATTTTATACATGACAAAAAATCCTATACAATAATTAAAAGGCTTAGTCAGTAGAAGTTGAGTTTGCTCTTGTAGATGTGGTTTTAGCATGGGGTTAGGGAGTACTCGCCAAAATTCTCCTTTTGAAAGAGAGAAGCTAACCTTTAAGTTAAAAAAATCAAACGAAAGTAAACTTTTAGTAATTAATACTAAATTGTTTTTCCAATTGGCACAGTTCTGAGTTTTGTATGCCATGGACGAGGTGATCAATTCAATATATGTATCTACTAAGTTTGGTAAACAAACAAGACATTATTTTGGGGGTTTGGAACCTAGTCAAGCTAGGCGGCTCATCCCAACGCCGATTTTTATTAAATAAATTGAATTTTACAAATTTATGTCTTGAGGAGATAAAAGATAAATGTTACATAAAACACAAATTCATCAAAAATAAGCACACCACAACAATTTTGAGTTAAATTTTCTTGTACAACTCTATGATCGAATAAAAGCTAACTCTGCAAACAATTTTTGAAGAAGAAAATCCAGATTCTTTAGCCAAGGCCTCGTATTCTTTAAATGTCCTCTCTTTTCCACCGGCGTTTATAGTCAACATCACCATATCACCATCAATATTCGACATAATATCGGTTTCACCATTATCAGTTGGCTCGGGGACAATAGTTTCTAGCACTACAACCTTACCATCCTCGGGCAACGACATCCAACAATTTTTTAATAGCTTTATGCAGTAATCGTCACCCCAGTCATGTAGTATCCACTGTAGTTTCTCATATAGTCATTTATCTAAATAAAATTTTAACAAAACAAACGAAAATAGGAAGTTGATTTTTCATCCTTATTGTTTAGAAGTTGTGTGTACTAACCTTCATGAAGATTACATCTCCTTTTGGAACACTCTTAAACATATCTCCTCCGACATGCTCGACTCCTATTAGCATCAAGAAACTATCATTAAACTATCCCAAACTTATAAGGCTAAGATCATCGTTACATAATTACAAGCGATATTAACTCATTTTTTTATGGCTTTGAATTATTGTGAAAACAATTTACATATATGTTGCAGTGAATCGGGATTTACCTGGACAAGGTGTTGCCTCCTTGATGACTTGGGGCAAATCAAAGTTAATGCCTTTAATATTAGGGTACTTGGAAAGAATAATGCCAAGCGTTGCACCTAAACCGCCACCCACATCAACTAGTTTTTCGACCCCTTCAAACCCCTTATACTTTTCGAGAACCATCTTCATGAGTATAGCTGTGTTCCCATACATTGCCTTGTCAAAAAGTTCACCAAACCTTTTATCTTTTGCTTGGTATTTAAAAACGAACTCTCCATGGGCTTTGTTAAATGGGATTCCTCCTTCAAGCACCGCATCCTTTAAGTGATACCTGCGTGTTTTGGAACGGGTATAGAGTGAAAAAAAAATTGTGTGCTCGTTTTAATTTTTAATCATACTATTAAGTAATATGTGGAAGTCTTTCCCTTTTGTTCGATCGGCTGAATACCCTTCCTTAGGGTTCCAGTTTGTCGATTTTCACAAGGAGCAAACACTTTGGTACGCTTGGTGATTAAGGTTTGATTGTTTAGAGCTAGCAACCGAGTTTAGTCAGTTAGCCAGCTGTGAGCTGTTGGGTGGATACTTTTTTTTGGGTCAATGACTCATTTTGAGCCGGTAGATGTTTGAAAATATCTCTCACGTTTGTGTGACAGATAAAATACACATACTACACTCAAGTGAAAAAAGATAGATAACTAACCAAGATTCCACGACAATTTTGTCATTTTGGAAGAGAAAGAAGTCAGCAAAAGAAACCCCTTCTTCATTTCTAACAAAATACTTGCATATTGATTCCATTGCATATAATTTCTTTGTGACTCCATCTTCTTCAATAAATATCTTACACGTAAGAATGGATTTGCTAGCTAAATACCGAAGAATTCTTTCAATTATGGTTACGGTTTGAGGGGTTTTTGTAGGAAGATATGTAACAATATCTGAAGACGTGAAATGTCCGTTGTCATCAACAACTTTCACCATGATCTCAAAAAGATCGAGTTCTATAGCGGTTTTCATGACCATAGGAAGAATTGAGGCCGACATCATTTGTGTCACCCTTAGCAATTCTTCCTCTTCGTTTGACACATTACATTCTACTTTTGGTGTAGCCATGATTAACTTGACTCTTCTTGGTAGTAACCCTTAAAAGTAGGCATGTATATATAGTGTCTTGATTCATACCAACTTTTTTTTGTTTTTTTTTGTTAAGTTAAACAACCTTAAAATCTTGTATACCATATTTTAGTTAATGGAACACATGCTTTGCATGACCAAATTGTGGGAAAGAGATTAGGTGCATGCTTTTATTATCTTTTTTTTTTTTTTTCCGATAATGACTTTTTGAGTCGGTAAATGTCTCCAACAGGATTCGAACGTGTGCTTTTATTATCTTAAGTGTCAATTATATGGTTTTAAAACATAACAACACTCATTGCGAACTCATACTTAAGATAGACCTTTTAACCACAGTTATGTCAAACACCCACCAGCATTAAAAGTTGATATCAAATGAAAATATCATTAGTAAGCTTCTAAAATTAGGACTCAAGTCTTACACGTTTCATCAAGAGTCCTTTCAATAGTCCTTAAAATAAGAGTCCTTTCAATAGTCCTTTCGATACACTTTTTTTTCATTTTAAACAACAAAAACATATATTAAAAGACACCTTAGCAAAATGCTAAGAAAAAAATTACAACCGTTTCTTCAAGAAAGAGAAATTACAAGCAAAGTCACCTAACTACGTACTATCTCTTGATAGAAATACTTAAACCATTTCTAATGCAATTTTCAACTATACATCTATCCAAGCACTACAACAAATATGGTGATTGTTCGCGGTTTTTTCTTCGCGGTCTATGAATGTGCGGACTTTTTTTTCACAAAGTTCACATTCATAACCGTTTAAAAATTATTTACATTTATAAGTGTGAAAAAAAATAAGCTATATATAGTTTGACATTTTTAGGTGCGGAATATAATGTTCACACCTATAGATGTGAGTTAACAAATATAAATTATTATCACTCTTTGATGTGTGAAGAAATATGAAAAATTTCCGCACTTTTAAACGTGACGAAAAATAGTATTTTATCCCATATTAAAGCCTGAAGTTATATATTTTGCCAGATATGTGTATGTGAAAGAAATATATGTCTTCACACTTATAGCCGTGAATAGTATTAGATACCAAAACAAAGTCATTACTATGTAGGATGGCAGAATAGTGGTCATTATTCTATATTATCAAACGATCTAAATTGACATTTAACAATTCTATATTGTGAAAGGAGCTAATTGCCAATTAACAATTCTCCGATATAAATCCTTTTAATTACAGATAAAGCAATAAAACCCTCACTCCTCCGCCGCGATACACCTACCGTCGGCGATTCTCCGCCGCCAAAGATACATCCTCCGGTGATAGCTCCTCCACCGATAAAAAGGTACATATTAGCCATTTTTGATTTCAATTGTTCAACTGATGGATTGCGATGACTGGTAATCAAAGTAGCTCAATTTTCTCCATATAGTCATATCTCCTCAATTGAAGAGACTTTGAGTGCCTGTGTTCATATTCCGAAAACCCTAGGTTTGTAAATTGAGGCAATTTCATCGGAAGAAGAAGAACCTGCTAGACTGCTAATCATCTCATAGATCAATACCTTATTATGCTATTTTTATCGCAAAATCTGTAGGTAATTGAAGTATTTTTCTATGTTAATTGATTTGAATTGATTTCGATGCATAATCATGTTCGATACAGGTAAGATGAATAACGTGGATATTTTTCAACATGTTATCGTTTGCATCTTTGATTTAGCCTTCAAATATTCAGGTACAACTTCTACATTATCATTTTTTTCGTTTTATTAAGCCTATATTTGCTCATATTGCTTAAATTTAGTTATCTGTAACTTTAGTAATGTTGATAGTCCTATTGATCATTATACTTAGGGTTTTTACTTGTTTATGTGCATCATGATGTTGAATTTTGTGTTCTCTGCATTTCACAATTTATAAATTTTAATTAGTTGAATTCCACTTGGAAATTGATATTAATCATATGGTATATAATGGTTGAAATCACCTCACTATTACTGCATAGAAGTTTATAGTCTTAAGATGATATGGACTTGGGGTTTTATAAATATATTGTCGGGTATAAAATTCAACCCAAAGTCAAGTTCAGCTTTGCTGATAATTTTAGTTGTTATTTTGATGTAATGAGGATGTTTGTTTTGGTTATTGGTCCGCTTCAACTCGTCTCGTATCCTTCCATTAAGGTATTGTGTTTTATATAGTCGCCTAACATCTATTTATAATGCATACAACCTCCAACGTTTTTTTCAGATGTTAGATTATAATTTTAACATATTGCTTTGGAAAACCGTAATTAGCGCATTAATAGCTGAACTTAATTAGAAAATGGACAAAAAAGTGCTAACATGTCAACCCAACCCGACCCGGACTGTTTCGACTCCTAGTATGAAATGACTCATCACCCTACCTATCATCTTGCCACCTCTATTGATCTGACAACCTGTAAATAATAAATTTCAGTGATGTTCAATGTGTTCTGTTGGTGCTTAGCTGTGTCATCGTTTGTATCCTTTGGCAAATAATTTTCATTCTTAGCATTTTCATGTCACATTAAGGAAGCTACTATTCTGATATTTCCCGTTCGATTCTGGAATTGAGGACACTTGGTTCTTATGAACCTTTCTCGCCGCCCTTGTATTGATGAAATTTTGTTGCATCGTCTACTGGTATTGAATATTTAATAAAAGTAGGAGACTATTGTCTTGTTTAATTTACCTCGTCACTTGGTTCATATGAACCTTTTTGGTGTTGTCTGTGCAAGTGTGAAGTTAAAAGTAAGGTTAGTAGTGATTTGGAGACTGTCAAAATGAAGATATGTATTGGTGCATCTCTCGGAAATAGGAAATGCGGGAAATTTAGAAAACTAATGTCTACAATTTCCGTTTATGTGAGAAGATACCTAAACCTATATAAAAAATTATGCTAAATGAGATAACATATTGTTGATAAACATTGTTTCCGTGTGAAGCTGCTGATAAGTTTGACGTTAAATAAGGTGCTGTGTCATAATGGTTGCTGCTTGTAATTCGATACTTGATTATGTGTAAATAATCATTCCCGATCTTCTTGTCCTATTCCAGTTTGCCGATTTCATTTATATATAATGGAAAGTAAATCAAACATATACGAGTCATTATTGAAGTCTGTTCTTCATTTCTGTATGAGCTTCATACATTTAGTTAATTAGTTTATTTATATCTCATTGTAAAGTACGTCTGAAAAAAAAAACACTTGAAAAACTGTCGGACTTTTCATTATGCAGGTATGATTTCACCTGGACATTTACAAAGTTTATCCCTTTCTATGGCGGAGCTGATTACCATGATTATCACCATTATGTTGGAGGACAAAGCCAAAGTAATTTTGCATCTGTGTTTACTTACTGTGACTACATATACGGAACAGACAAGGTATTATAATCTTCTCTCTTCATTTATATTTTTTTCTATTTCAGAACCCACAAGGCAATGTTTGTCACGATTTTACTAATGCTGCGTTTGTCTCTCTCATCAGGGATACCGTTACCAGAAGAAAGTCATGCAACAGGTAAAGATAACACATACCCCTTGCATGGATATTACAAAGACTCGTTTTAGTAGAAACATTTGCACTTGAACATACACCTTAAAAACAATAATGACAAAATATAATCTGATCCGTTTGTTATCAGACTGAGACAAATCATCTTTTCATTTGTTAAATGTTAAATGAAAAGACATCCACTTTTTTTTTTAATCATTGTTTATAAATAATTCCGTTTTTGTTTGATGAAGTTAAGAGATGGCTTGAAAAGTGAAGATACTAAAAGCGAGTAGCCATGGATATATAGAGCCCTTGTCAAGTCGCCTTCCCTGGTATGCTTCTCACCTGTATTGACTTCCAGAATCCTTGGTGTTGTAGAACTTCTATAATTTGTCGTTAGGTTTCTAAACTTATATTTACGCAAGGTTCGAACGCTCATATCAATAGCTTAAACTGCCTTCCTCCCCAAAACCTTTTTATTATAACAATATTTACCCATTCTCTTTTCTCTCCAATAAATCACAGTTTAGGATTTGTGTATGAAACAATATGCAATCATGACGCCTCATGTGGTAATAAACAATATGCAATCATGACGCCTCTCTTGGATCCTAGATCATTCTTGATTCTTTTCAAGGAGTTTTATAGGTTGGCATAAATCCTAAATCTTTTTCTTTTTCCCGTGAAATGTGATATGAATATTATACGCAAATTAGTCAAAGGTAGTAAAATGGGTGGGGTAGATAGATTTGGGTATCATGGTTGTGACAAATGAGTATTTTGTATGGGTCGGCTTGGGTATTTTTCGGTATTTTTGTAACTTCTTCCCTTTAAATAATTATTATGTCTAATATGGTTACAAAAGTTTTGCTATTTTTGAAACTTTTTTTCTTCAATAATATAAGTTAGGTTTTATGTATTAAAAATACATTATAAAGACTTTCAACCCATTTGACCCATTATATCAAATATAACCCATGTTGACTAACCCAAGTTCATATGTGACAATAACATGTATGTTTTTTAGGTTGTTTCACTATCGGAACTTAAGAAACTTCTACTTACTTTCACTTTATGAAGTAATAGATGTAGTAAGCTGGAACTCAAAACACATTTTTTTTTACAAGTTTTCATATTTAGTTGGTTGCCTTCGGGGTATACAGGGAATTAATTTTCGAAGTCCCCTACAATAATTTTCTAAATACAATGATTTTGAATGTTGTATGTATATACTTTCTTCGGGTTCGAAAAGATCATGTGAGTTCTATCTATAAGTACTATCGATGATGTTATTCCTTTTGTAGGAAAATAAAGTGACAGATGGACATCTGGAAACCTTTAAAGGGTATGTTAAACGGTTAAATCATGACTTTTAGGATTAAAGAGTATTTATATTTTAAGATTAGGCCTGGGACAGTCGAAACCTTCAGTGGATATATTTTTATTCTTACATTTTTTCGAGTATGATATAATAAACATTTGACGGTTTTAAAGGCTACTAATTATTGTTAACATGCGACATCTAGTTACAACAAGTAGAGTTTCTTTCCGGCTGGAGGAGAGGAGCAAAAAGGTGAAGGCATCGGCTCAAGTTACAACAAGAAGTTCATGTTTTTACGATGCGATTTGTATAACTTTCTATTATAATACAGTGCTTATTTTTATACATCACTTCGGTTTTTTATATTTATGATGACATTGACTGATAGGTTTGTTTACATATGTCTATGAACTATATATTGTATTCCATGTCGTCTGAATAAATATATATTTAAGTTTTCACACATAAAAGCGTGAAGATTAATGATAAAATCGTCACATTATGAAGCGTGAAAAATCAAATGGTATATCTATCCTAAAATCCTCACACTTATAAGTGTGATAAATTATCAAAAATCCTTACACTTAAAAAGTGTAATAAATTATCAAAAATCCTCACACTTAGAACTGTGATAAATTTATCCCAAATTCTTCACACTTAAAAATGTGATAAATTTATCCCAAATTCTTCACACTTAAAAGTGTGATAATAAATCACAAATCTTCACACTTGAAAGTGTGATAAATTATCTTAAAATCATCACACTTAAAAGCATGAAAAATTATATCAAAATAATCACACATAAAAGTGTGAAGAATTTTGTTACGCCAATATTCCTCGCGCATATGCCAAGCGTGGACTTTTTAAATCCACGCGCTTTTAAGTGCGTAAATATGCCTTAAAAAACGTGAAAAATTAATCATTTTGTTGTAGTGAAGGTGTGTGATATCGACGTTACGAAAACATACAAGACGTCATTATTAGGCGTGGTGTACAAAAAAAAGTGAAAAGACGCATCATGACGAGCTTTAACGCGTTATTTTCTAAATTTTTTGTAACGCGTTATGAAAAAGAAAAAAAAAACTTAGAAACTGTTAAAATAATTTAAAAATGACTATAAAGATTTTTTTTATTATAAATTGGTGACTATATCTTAGATTAGATGTATATTAAAATTTGAAAACATTGATTTTTGTTTAATTGGTTAATATATTTAGATTAGATGTATATCGAAATGTAAAAACATTGATTTTTTGTTAATTTATTGTTTATTGATACAACTTAATAAGAGTAAATATATATACAAGTATATACAAAAATTCTAAAATTTATTAAAATTTTGCCGCCTTTTCACGCTTTGAAAAATGTTATGTCTCTTCATGTCTTACAAAGCTTGAGGCTTGGCCTCGCCGTCACACCACGCCTTACGTTATTTAGAACCTTGCATCTATCTCTATCTATATATTTAGAGGAAATAAATCATCTTTTAAACATCTTTCCTCTATAAAAAGTTTTCTTTTCCAACCATTGTTAGGATCGATTAGGGTTTATGTAAACACAACCACACTTATGAAGATCAAGATTTATCAAACAAGTTGCAGAGGATAAACACTTTGATATTCACAAATTTATGATAATCGAATATTGTATGTATAAAAACATTAAGAACAATAACACAATAACGATTACCTTCAAGCCTCAATCTATTAATAAATTAAAAGACGTGTTTCTCTTAATACAATGATCTATAAAAGACCTTGAGGCTAAACCTAACTTTTCTAGGAAACATCTAGCAACACCAGCCTCAATCTATTTGATCATAATAGACGTGTTTTTTCTCTTTACAAGTATCAATCTTGACCTTGAGGCTGAACAAAGGGGGAACGATCTCAAGTCGTGAGATCGTTTGGTGTTTTCCTAAAGAATAAACATGATGAAAGTCACACCTTTACAATGTCTAGGGATCTCTTTATATATAGAGTCTCCTACGACTTACATAAGGAAACCTAGTTATATTAGAGACTAATTATTTTAGATCTTTATCTTGAAAAGCAAGTCTTCCATAACCCTAGGTACACTAGTAACTGAGTTGCAGTAGTAACACCATCGTGCAGTAGTAACTGGCTCTTGCAGTATTAACCAGATAACCTTGCAGTAGTAACTTCATCGTGCAGTAGTAACTGGCTCTTGCAGTAGTAACTGGCTCTTGCAGTAGTAACAGTGTAGTACTAACTGTGCAGTAGTAACTATGTTCTTGCAGTATTAATTGTGCAGTACTAACCGTGTAGTACTAACTGTGTAGTACTAACGGTGTTCTTTTGAACTGTGCGGTACTAACTGTTGTATGCAACGCAACTCCAGAATAACAATCACAACAATTTTATCCTAACAATCTTCCCCTAAACTTATATTTTCTACATGCAAAGCAATAAGTTTTTTCAATGTAAATTGTTGATGATAATGTTATCAAAACTAATATTTTTTCCTGTCTTCCCCATGTTTCCTTGATGTAAATTATCAGTTTAAATTTTGTCTCATCAAATCAATAATATGGATAATAATTATCTCAACATAACATAAAACCCGACAACTCGTAATAAACGTGAATAATCACAAGTAAAATCACTGGGTGAAAACCAAAGCGAATATAAATAAAGGTAAACGATAACAATTAGTACCTCGGATGTCACAATATTATATTTGATAGAGTTCTCTACGTATACGAATTTAGAAACGAACCTTAAAAAACACGTATATAAAAACAAAACGACAAATATTTGACATCTCAACTCATGTTATTTTTTGTTTGTTATATTTTGATTATATTCGATAGAGTTATCTACTTATTCGAATTTAAAAGTGAACCTGAAAAATACGTACATATAAAAAAAGACAAATATTTGGCATCACAACTTATGTTGTCTTATATTATAAACGGTACACAAAAATTCAAATATTATTATCCGTGTATACGCAAGAAATAAACTAGTATCTTGATACATGACACATCATCTCATAAATAGAATTTTTTAATCTTTTTGTAACTTTAGTCTTTCCCGATATATAAAGTTATATACCTATGTAGTTAGCTAATCTATTTACGGCTCAAGTTTTAAGACAATTAAAACCGTTAATAAATATTTTTTTTATGCATGTTCGGTTTACTTATTTTTTATCTTATTAAAAAGTAAGTGGAAAATAAGCTGAATGTAAATACCGAAGCTAAACCCATAAACAAGTGATTTATAAGCCATAGATTAAATAAGAAAAAAAAAAGTCTATTACAAATTTTCAATAGAATAGCGTCTTTACACTAGCCAGAAACATATGATAAAAAGAATATATAAAGCATAACGTTAAAATGTTTTAAACTAGGTATTATTTACGTATGTCAACATGGTATTTAGTACCTTATAGATTATCATGGTCCTGAAATATGATTAATGATTGTGTACATAATAAATGTTCAATTTCGTTATACTACTTTTTTTTTATTCAATTATATTACTGTATGTTTGTTATCAAATTTTATTAAAATATTCAATTTTATTACTATACTTTATTTTGTTCAATTATATCATTGTATTTTTAGAAAATGTTTGATTATATTACCGAACTTTGTAAAAATATTCAATTATGTTACTCCTAAAACTGATTATCGGGTGTTAGGCGGTTTGCATTTATCAATGTTATAAATTAATGATGGATAATCCTACAAATAAGTGTTAACATCATATTCTTTGGATAGCTTTGAGAACCAAACTTGAATGATATGAGTTCTTAGTTGTGTTAAGAATTCTAATTGATTCCGAGGAATTATAACTTTTATATTTTGTGCTTGAAGAAATAGTAAGAAGTTCTATAATAAGAAAAGTTAGATATTTTCGCGATAAGTGTGAATGTTTAAAAGATTCATGACATGAATTGTATAGATTGTTATCACTTTTATGAGATCGATAAAGTGAAAGACTTAAAGTTTTAGAGAAACTTAGATACGACATGAGGAATAAAAAAAGATATTAAGTTAAGATGTTATCATCTATTTCAGAATTGATTTCGAAACAGAATCATTTTAGAGAATGGAAAATTATAACTTAGACTTCTTTTTGATGAATGATTCATATTAAATTGATTTTTATTAATTTCATATCATGTAGATGGCACTTGAGACATGTTATTTTCTTTTAAATTTAAAAGTCAACTATTTCGTTATAGATAATCACACTTTTGAAGTTTTTATAAAACAATACCGATCAAGTAAACGAATGAGGTTTTTCTACTTAGTATTTAAGAAAAAGTGTTTTTTTTTATCTAAAAAATGTGACGGGTCTAATTGGAAAATCTCCATAAACATTTCTATATCTTTTTTATGGGGTCTCCAAATATATCTTTCTAAGAAAAGTTCAAAATAAATCTATTTTAAGAACATGAAAACCGTCTTATTGTTAGACCAACTTTAAAAGGGTTTGTTTTTCATTTGAAACACACTTGTAAAGTTGTTTGGTCTAGTTTCGTCATTCTAGTCCATAGCGAAAAGAAATAAACAACTTAATCTCAATTGTATGTCTTGAACAACCATTAGTTAAGCACCCGATGCATAAGTCACACAAGAATGAATGAGAAAATAAGAAAATTGTGTATTATTCATCTCATATAGAGGATTTACGTATTTCAAATTGGTTTATGTATTTCAAATTGGGTCAAAACTTTCGAACTTAACGTTTTTACCCACCAACTTTATGTTGACGTTGTATTTTTACGCTTTTCAAGGATTTGAGGTTGTCTTAGATTGATGCTTTCTTATGTGACTATTTGGATCGTTTACGTGGAACTTGTTTTGCTGTGACTAGTTCCCTTAGGATCCATTTGACGTTTTTGTACTTTATTTATCCGGATTATGTAAAACTTTGAACTTTGGATTTACTTATTTAATTCGATTATCCATTTGTTATATAAATGTTGTAACCTTCAATCTATGATACTACTGAAACTGCTCGCACCTCGGGTTTCCTCCCGAGCGGGGTGTGACAGAGATTGGTATCAGAGCCAATTGTTATAGCGAACTAAGTGGATTTACGTGAATCACTTAGACTAGGATCTTAGGCTTTAAAACGACTTATCTGATTTACTTATGTGCGTATTTCCTTATTTGGGCCATATGTGATTGCTTTTGCTTTTATATGCTTTTTCTTTTATATGCTTTTTCTTTGTTTTTGCTTTTGGCCTTATATTTTAGTCGCACGCTTTTTACTAATTTAAAGTTAAATACATACAATATACTTTAAAGTAAAGTTTAATACATTTCTAGATATTTATCCCTTTCTTTTTTGGTGGTTTTCAAAATTTGTGAGCAGTCTTTGGAGATATGGAACATGGCTGAAAGCAAGCTCATGACGATTCAAGCTCATGACGACATCATTTCTGCATTGTCACAGTCACCTGTCTGGAATGGTTGCCTCCGCGAGCCATGACACTTTTGTTAAATTATGTAAATAAGCAAATCTATAATGTTGTATGAGATTGAAACTATTGTGCATCTTACTATTGTAACTAGAACACGAAATGGTTACGTTGTTTTATATGTTGAATAAATCAATGCCTAGCGATGAAACTCAGTTATTATTTACCGACATTTTCCCTCTTAGGGGGCCGGTTAGATGCTTATACGAGTGTATGATCAAAATGTATGTATGTGACCCGTCCACTTTAGTGCATATTTTCGTATGAATATTTCTGCATATATATCTGCTAGCTTAAAAACATTCTTATTTTGAATTAACATGTGTATAGTGTAAAAAACTACCCTACTTATCTTTTATAACAAACTTGTAAAATCGATTGTCCTTTATGTGAATGTCGTTAAAATATTATGTTAAATTTTGTGTTTTGCACATGATATGGTTAACGTAGCCCCGCAAATAGATGTTGGTGGCCCAGTGCGGTATCACATATAAGGCCCTTAAATGTGGAAAAAAAAAATGCGATAAAGTAAATTAACATCTGGAGTATTACGCACTCGGGCCAATCTACTACACGCTAATAATGGTCTTTTGGATTTAATATCTTACAAAAATGGAAAGTGGTTGGCCGTTCGATCGAGTCCATCCCTTGAAGTCGTACCCTCCCAGGATGCATGAGTCTTTCGCCGATTGACAGAAATGCCGATTAAGCAATTCCTCTCATCCCGATAAAGGGATCTGAATTTTCATAATTAGCGCCCATTTTTAGTAAATTTGTTGAACAAAATTAAGGAATGATTATTATGTAGGCCTTATTTAACTAATATATAATTTTAAATCAAAGTTTATACTAAGACACGTAAAAATTGGAGACCCTAAAAATATGGTGGCCCTGTGCAGTCGCACATGTCCAGATCCTCCACTAGATTAACGAAATATTCTAAAGCCATCCACACAATTGAGAGATGGTGTTTACAATTTTGATATAAAGGACATTCAATTTAAATTTTTAAATTTTAAAGACAAAACTTGTTATTTGATACAAACCAGAAGAACGTTCTATATAATTTACTCGATATATAATATACAATGGCTTACATCCAAAGAGCCAACGTTTAATAGAAACAAATGACAGACTATTTCATCGGTCGATGCATTGCGTCCTTGTCGTTTAATAGGTACGTCTAGATAGGTAATTAATTAAAAGTGATATGGTTAATGAGTATACATAAGATAAGAATACTATGATAATCGAAGTAACAATAGCATTCTTACAAACTTTAGAAACATTCAAGCATATAGTTAAGATAAATGCTACATGTATAACACATATGGTCATAAAAGCACCCGGTTATTCTTGAAGATCGACTAAAAACCAACTCCACGAGGTTTTTATAGCCAACATCGATCACCATGTCACCATCAATAGTAGATATAACATAAGTGGCTCCAGGACGATAGTTTCTAGAACTACCACCATAGTCATTACTATACTCTTGTAACACAATTAAATAACTTCTAACGCCCTTATGGAGTAATCGTCAATAATGTATCCAATATAGTCATTTCTCCAAAATACATTTTCTTAGAATTTAGAAGACACTGAAGTCGAGTTTTGGTATACTTAACTTTTTTTTTTTTTGAGTAACAGAAATAAAGAGCATTTCTTTTTCTACCCCAACCGACAGTATGTATATAGAGACTACAGAAGTTCCTTCACCTAGGTCCCCGTCATCAACTCATACACATGACGGAATAACTGCGGCTACAAGTCTTCAAAATGTAAGCAGTTTACCAAAAAGCATGAGATTTGATGGGAATACTTTTTGTCATGATTAAAAGCGTTCAACTTGACTTTTCTTACGGTGTGTTGGGTTTGGTAACGGGTCAAAACGGGTCAGGTTTTTAGTACATGTATAAAAGGGCGTTGGTTAGGTTTTGTATTTACCCACAAACACTTTTTTCCATCTTATTAATGATTAACGTGTTAATTATGATTTAAAAAACGATTAAATATAATCCTAATGATTGAATACAAAAATTTAGTAGTAATAAACCAAGAAAATATAATTGTATTGAGTTGTAAATTGTAGGAATTACATAAGTCGTGCATATCTGTATGACTATATATAATACTAACATAACTTAACCACCAAGTAAATCTAGCCTAACCCTAAACCTTATGGGTACGGCCCATAGGGCTAGTCCAACTATGTCTTGTCTATACGCCCCCGCAAGCTAAGAACGGGTAATCGTTATGCAGCTTGAATCTTAGATTATAATGTTGAATGCAGTTTCTTTTGCCCAGAGCTTGTGGTTTGCTTCAAAGATGAACATCAACTTAACAGTCAATTGTTGTTGTAGACAACAATAATCTCCGGCAAATCGAAGAGAGACATGTATGATGAAGATGGCGAGGACTTGAGTTGTATGATCCCAACATCAACATTAATTGTCGTGTTATGACGGCTAGGGTTTTGTACGTATGTTAGGGTTTATAAATATGACATGAAATTGGTTGAAAAGAAAGAAAAAATATAAATCTAAAACTATGGGATTTAAAAACCTTATTTGAGAATGAATGGAAAAAAGAAGAGGGATCCCTCCGTACCGCCGACGGTCGGAGGATGATATGTATGGTTGTGGTTTGGGATCCCTCCGAGACCGCCTGCAAGCCGACGACCGGAGGATGATTTTTTTTTTTTTTTTTTTTTTTAATTTAGAGCCTGAGTTATGGTACCATAGTAAACCAAGAAAATATAATTGTATTGAGTTGTCAACTGTAGGAATTACATAAGTTAGTGCATGTCTATATATAATACTAACATAACTTAAACGGCCCATAGGCTAGTCCAACTATGTCTCGTCTAATAAGGAGGTTGTATGCAACTATGCATCAAATAGCGACTTTGGGTAACTTTCTAGTTGCTTGTTTGGTTTAAAACAAATTATTTGACTCATTCATAAGTAAAATAGGTAGAATGGCCATGTCTTGTAGTTATATATGATCTGAAACCGAATCTACGGTGATACACTTTTCCCATGATCCTTGACTTTGGTTTTATGTATTATTGTAGGATGACATAATGCATTTTGGGGACATTTCTTTGGATGATAATGTGGAACATGAAGGAAGAAACGGAAGAGAACCTTATGATACTAAAAGAAGACACTTACTGAGAACAAGACGGAATCTTCTGAGGGTATTAAATCATCTCACTTGATATACAAATAGAGCTTTATAATTTTTCAGACTTAAAACTTATTCGTTCTGACCCAAAACCGGACATTTTGTCACTTATACTAAGTTCTCCGAAATAGGTTTCTCATTTGTGGAAGTTGGTTGTATTGAGACAAGAAAGAAGCTCGTGTGTTGCCATTTTTCATCTGATGGTAACTTGCTAGCTAGTGCTGGCCATGACAAAAAGGTAAACTGCTATATTGTTTAACTAATGGGTCGATATGGGTTGTACGTTTTTTCCTCAAGTGAGTCGAACTGGTTGATGTTCAGATTAGACCAGATTGTTTTCTGTTACATTTCATGTTAATAATTAGTTAGTCTATCTTCAGGTTGTTTTATGGAACATGGATACCCTACAAACTGAGAGCACCCCTGAAGAACATCAGTCGTTAATTACTGATGTTCGGTTTAGACCAGATTCAACCCAGTTCAGAACTGCTTCCTATGATAAATCTGTGCGGATATGGGATGCAGCTAATGTAACCTTTGTATGATGTATCCATGTATATAACTAGTTAAAAAATTCAATATTTATCATATATTTGAGATATATCTGCTCAACATCATTCACGCTCTTACGTTATGACTGGGTCGATTTGGCCTTTGTTTATCTCAAATTGGTCAAATTAATAATTTAGAACGAAAGTAAACAGGTGATATATAGTACTGTTTTTGTAATCCTAATTAAAGCATTTGTTATTATACATTTTCTTAAAAGGACAAAAATGTGTTTGCTGGTCAATGGACCTGGCTCGTTTCCATCCGTACTAAAACTAACCCATTTTACCCAAACTTATTTTACCCGTTATCTAAACCCGACCATTTTTTCGCTACTTTTTTATTTGAAGATGAAATGCTTGAAAGGATGGTTTTTTAACTGATGGGTTACATTCTGTATTGCAGCCAAGCAAATCTCTGCATGCACACTCGCATACTTCAAGTATAATGTCCTTAGATTTTCATCCCAAAAAAACCGATCATTTTTGCTTTTGTGATAGAGAGAAAGAAATCAGCTACTGGAATATCAATTCATTCCAATGCATTCGTGTTTCTAAGGTTGGTCGGGACTTCTAGCTTTTTATAATCCTTAAAACTTCAAATTTTTAGATTTGAAGTTTTAAATGTAACCAGCATTTCTATTTATCCGTATAACAGGGAGGTAATACACATGTACGATTCCAGCACGTAAGTGGACAATTACTCGCAACTGCATCAGATAAAGTTGTGTCCATCTTTGATGTTGAAATTGGTACACAAACGCATTCCTTTCAGGTAAAATAAAAAAATGTAAAGGTGACAGTTTAGACCCATTTACTTATAAATAGGTGGATTCGGATTATGTATTATCTCTAACGGGCCAAACAGGTAAAATGAAAAAACATAGCTAAAATGGAAACGGGCAAAACGTCTCCAGAGAGTTATTTTGGTTAATAAACCCTCGTAAATCATTTTATTTAATTTGTGATCTAGTATATAACTCTTCACTTGGTTCTCAGGCACATATGAGAAACGTAAACTACTTATGTTGGGACATAAATGGGGAATATTTGGCTTGTGTAAGCGAGGAAAGTGTGAGAGTCTGGTCAGTAGTGTCCGGGGAGTTCATTCACGAGCTCAGTTCCAAAGGAAACCGATTATTTTCTTGTGTTTTCCATCCAAGTAATTCTGCTCTTTTGGTCCTCGGTGGAATGCAGGAATGCAGGTAAATAATTTGATTGTTTTCATAATTATCATCACATAAAAAAATACTCTCTAACTCACAGTTTAAGAAAAACATATTTACTACAAATTACTTTTAATATAATGACAGTTTTATATAATCATAATTTGCGGAATGAACCCTTTTTTTTTGGAAACAGCGGATATTATTAAGACCACTGCCTAAGAGAAGCAAGGCAGGGCACAAACGGAGAAAACTTACAAGAAGAAGAAAAAGGAAACCAAACCATTACAAGATATTGAAAGGACAAACTAACCAATCCTCCCACCTAATGATTCCAAAATTACCCCTATGCTTGATCCAATTAAAAACCACCGCAAAAATGTTATCCGCCAAAACCACTTTGGAAGTCGATCTCTTATTAAACACCGCTTCATTCCTAGCCTTCCATATACTCCAAAGAAAACCATACCAAATAGCTAAAAGAATTCTCCGTTTTTTGGGACAAGATCCCCAATGAGCCGCGAAATCCACAAAATCATGAACCTTGGAGAAATTAGACACCGGGATACCACATGATACAGCCTTGTTTGAGTAGGCTAAACTCCAAGAATGGTGACAAGGAAAGAGACAAGCACAGGAGCAATTTTCTCATATATTTCATTAAAAATCAAAGTACAACTTAAATAGGAATAGAAAACATACGTAACTACCTCTACCACTAAATATGCATGCATTGTGGAGAACATGCATTTGACTCAACTGAAAATAAGGAACTTAAACACTACTCTTTCAACTACTAGCAACGGTTACTTGACCTTTCTTTCAAGACCCACTATCTTGATTTCGGGTCAACTTATTTACGGTACCGGACTGGACTTAAGCGGTTTCGTTTGGGCTACCCTCCTCTTCGACAACTTGGGCTCTATCTTCCATCTTGGACTCCTGTATCAATCCACTATTGCTATCACCACACCATTGAAATATCCAAACGAGAACCTCCTTAGAAAAACTGCAATCCACCAGAAAATGATCCGTGGCATCGGGACCATTCCGACAAAGCTGACAAGTCAAAGAGGAGATATTCATTCCTCGTTTGGACTGCGCGTCACCAGACGGGATACGATCCATGCACGCTCTCCAAACAAAGCAGATGATATTAAGAGGAATTAAGTGACACCAAACCGTGGGATTCATAACGGGCCTAGTAACCTTAGAGTCCACCAAGCGTCTCACATCATGAACATGAAAATCTCCATTGCCCGACAAAGTCGACACCCACCTATCCGGCCCACTAGAAACACTCACATTTGCAAGGACACCAATCAGCCCATTAAGCTCATCCAGCTCCATGGCAGACCGAGACCGCATCTTCCAAGCCCATTCCGGACCACGAGGCCCAAACCTATCAACAACAAAAGCAGATTTTCGTTTATCCAACCCAAAAAGAGTGGGGAATCTCCGACTTAAAGGCCCACCCCCAGTCCAATCATCTAACCAAAAAAGAATATCAGATCCCGAACCAATCTTAGGCCGAATAATATCACTAAGATCCAACTCCCATGAACGAAGAGACTCCATGGATCGAACAATATCAAGCCAAACTCCAGGAATGGTAATCTTAGCCCAAGCCTCCCAAGGTTTCCGAAAAGAATTATGAATACCACACACTACTTTCCTCCAGAGAGCACCAACATCGTCTTTAAATTTCCACATCCATTTCGACAGCAAAGAAATATTAGCAGCCCTTAAGGAGCCCACACCAAGCCCTCCATCACACTTACGTGCTAAAACCACATCCCAAGACACCCAGCAAATCTTCCGATTATGTTCATTACCTCCCCAAAGAAACCTTCTCCTCAAACACTCCAAAGAATTAATAACCGCCACCGGAGCTTTGAATAAAGACAGGAAATATTGCGGAATGCTACCAAGAACCGCCTTGACAAGAGTCAACCTCCCCCCGAAAGATAAAGAACGAGCCTTCCAAGCAGAGAGCTTGGATTGGACTCTAGAAATCACGGGAGCCCAATTCCGTTTCCTGGACATATTAGCCCCCACCGTAACCCCCAGGTAAGTAAAGGGGAAGACGCCATGCGCACACCCTAAAATACGAGCACTACTGGCCAACTCTCCATCCGAAACACCTAAACCAAAAACCTTAGATTTATGAAAATTAACTTTAAGGCCCGAAACCGCATGGAAGCATTTCAGAATACGCGCCAAGTTGACAAAATTCCCTCCACACCACCTACCAAGGAAGAGAGCATCATCCGCGTAAAAAAGATGAGAGAGCAAAGGGCCATTAGGGATATGCACACCATGGAAGAGAGAAAGCTGCCCAGCAGATTGAAGCGCGACATTAAGACCCTCCATAGCAATGATAAAGAGAAATGGTGAAAGCGGGTCCCCTTGCCTAACACCCCGAGAGATAGGAAACTCATCCCCCGCCGAGCCATTAATGAGGACAGACGACCTAGCTGAAGAGAGACAGCCACGGATCCAAAAACGCCATTTGTCTCCAAAACCCATTTGCCTCATGGTCGAATCAAGATAATTCCAATTAATGGAATCAAACGCTTTATCGAAGTCGACTTTAAGTAAGAAAAGTTTCTCCTTAGTCTTCTTAGACCATGCCACCACCTCATTAATTATCATAGGCCCGTCAAGAATATTCCGTCCCGCAATATAAGCAGATTGCACCTCCCCAATAACAGAACCCACCACCATTTTGAGCCTCCCCGCAAGCATCTTAGCAATAACTTTATAAATACACCCAATCAAACTAATCGGGCGGAAGTCACTAAGCGAAAGAGGATCTTTGACCTTCGGAATAAGAGAGATAAATGAGGAATTACATCCCCTAGATAAGTAACCATGCCTCTCAAAGTGATGCACACACTCCACGAAATCATAAGCCATCAGAGGCCAGAATTTGCGGAGAAATTGGAAAGTGAAACCATCGGGGCCCGGTGCCCTGTCCCCACCGCAATCCCAAACCGCTTTTTTGATCTCATCAATACCAAACGGCTCTTCAAGGAACACCCGATCTCCAGGAGACAGCTGTTTGAAATTAGAATTCACCAAGGAGGGTCTAATGGGTCTGGTTTCTTCGAATTTTCGACTAAAAAAACGAAAAACCTCATCTTTAATCACCCCCACATCCGTGGTCCAAACCCCATTTATCATAAGCCCATGAATGAATTGACCGGTTCATTTAGCTAATTAGATTTTTATTTCCATATTTGAGATAAAACTCTTGATTAACAAAATGAGCCAGAATTGCCACCTCTACTCGGCATTAACTAGCATCTTTTCTTTTTATTTCCGATGGTTCTTGAAATGTGTGAGTAGTCATTGGAGGTATGGAACATGGCTGAAAACAAGATAACGATGATTCGAGCTCATGACAACATTATTTCTGCCATGTCAAAGTTGCCTGTTACTAGAACGTTCGCTTCCGTGACACCACCACTTTTAGGCTCGGGCATGATGGCTTCCACCACCACCACCTTACCACTCTTTGGCAGTGCTTCCCAATAGTTTTTAAGAAGCTTGATGCAATAATTGTCGCCCTAATCATGAAGTATCCACTAAAACAAAAATTTATCGCGGTCATTCAACATAAAGATTACCATTGAAACAATTGTTATGAACACTTTGGAACATATCTCCTCCAACATGCTCCACACCTAGCCAATAATCATGTCAAGTAAACCCGATAATTACATTGACTTAGAATTGTGATCCATTTTATAAACAAATTAAGATGTTAAAAAGCATGAATAGCGAAGGAAAATTCAACGTATTTACTTGTGAATGAGTTGAGATCAAATCAAAAATATTAGTGTTAAAGAAGGGAACGGGCCGTATTGGTCGACCCAAAGTTTATTTTGAATGCATACGACCTTCTAAAATGGCTTCTTCTTGTTTTGAACGGCAATTATTATATCACAATACACATTTATTCGCACTTTTGTCCTCTACGAGTTTTGAACCCACAACCTATAGGTTAACTCACATACTACGGCTAGTAACTCACAAGTATTATTGCAATAACATTTTTTGTAATCATATCTAGCGCTATATAATTATACTTAGAAATGGTTTCTAAATATTAGTAAGTCAACATAGCTCGATCTAGTCCATTTCAACCCGTAATATAGCCATTGGTTTCAACCATATCGTAATTGATCCATTCCTCGACCATTACTCTGTTTGGCTCTACTTGGGTTATGAATT
The DNA here is from genome assembly GCA_910822075.1 of Senecio squalidus. Taxonomy (NCBI): domain Eukaryota; kingdom Viridiplantae; phylum Streptophyta; class Magnoliopsida; order Asterales; family Asteraceae; genus Senecio; species Senecio squalidus. Next base: position 4,093,848 of record CAJVGC010000001.1, on the reverse strand, counting down.
ATCTCTAACATGTCACATACGCTAAGTTAAAAGATGATACGAATCATTTTAGAAGTACATGACACATGACACATACATGAGAGAATTAACAGTTTGTAACTGATTCAAGCTTGTGACGTCATCAATGGCGGATATTTTCTCGAATTACTTTCTTATTTTCATGTAATTCCTGACTATTCATACTCAAACCTCATTTCTTAATTGATTTCTGGTTTGAATCATATCAATTGGTATCAGAGCACTCGTTATTACTATAACAATTCTTTGTTCTATTTGTGATTCACTGCTCAGTTCATATCGATTTGTTGATTCACTATTCAATTCCTATCAATTAAAATCTTATTAATAAGTGATGAAGTGGTGATTAAGAAGAGTGGTGATGAACTAAAAGATGTGAAAAAGGAAGATGCACATAAGGTGTTTGATGAAATGTCAAAGAGTAAATTTCTGAAAAATGACGTTACGGTTCAAGAATATTTTGATCAATTTAATTCTTTGTTTGTAGATAAGGGTTCAAACGAATCGTACGTGATTGATCTTTTCATTTAGGGATTGCAACCGCAAATTGAAAAAGTGGTTAAAATGTTGAGACCGAAATCTCTTTCGGATGCGTTTTGTTTGGCTAAGTTGCAAGAAACGACCAACAATCTCATGAAAAAGAAGAACATCAATTTACCGTTTCTACCTAGTTCCGACTATAAATTTTCAAGTGAACTAAAGGGGTGTGACAATTGTTTGATTATTCTTGATGAAGTTTGTAAAGAAAATGATAAAGGTCAAACTTTTGAATCCAAAGATTTATGTTATATGGAGAATAAAAATGTCGTGTTGGATCTTGATAAATGTGGTAAAGAAGATGATAAAGGTATTGATACGAACCCTTTTAGAAGTACATGACACGTGACACGCACGTAAGAGGATTAACCGCAATAACAATATTAATAGGTTTGTTTGTGATAAGAGAGTTAGTTTTAGAGTTTGTTATTTCCTTTCCTCCTTCTCTTTGTAACAGTTTGTAACTGATTCAAGCTTGTGACGTCATCAATGGCGGATATTTTCTCGAATTACTTTCTTATTTTCATGTAATTCCTGACTATTCATACTCAAACCTCATTTCTTAATTGATTTCTGGTTTGAATCTTATCAAGTGGTATCAGAGCAGTCGTTATTAGTGTAACAATTCTTTGTCCAATTTGTGATTCACTGTTCAGTTCATATCGATTTGTTGATTCACTATTCAATTCCTATCAATTAAAATCATAAACTACATCAACAACCATTGATGTCGATATGAAGAATTTAATGGCAAAAACTATTGCATCTGCAATCCAAGATTCAAAGGCAGAAAATGAAAAGAAAATTTCAAGTTCCATTAATGAAGTCTTAATCAAAAGATGTGAAAAAGGAACATGCACATAAGGTGTTCGATGAAATGTCAAAGAGTAAAATTCTAAAAAATGACGTTACGGTTCAAGAATATTTTGAAGCATTTAATTCTTTGTTTGCAGATAAGGGTTAAAACGAATCGTATGTGATTGATATTTTCATTTAGGGATTGCAACCGCAAATTGAAAAAGTGGTTAAAGTGTTCAGAACGAAATCTCTTTCGGATGCGTTTTGTTTGGCTAATTTGCAAGAAACGACCAACAATCTCATGAAAAAGAAGAACATCAATTTTACCGTTTCTACCTAGTTCCGAGTATAAATTTTCAAGTGAACTAAAGGGGTGTGACAATTGTTCGATTATTCTTGATGAAGTTTGTAAAGAAAATGATAAAGGTCAAACTTTTGAATCCAAAGATTTATGTTATATGGAGAATAAAAATGTCGTGTTGGATCTTGATAAATGTGGTAAAGAAGATGATAAAGATATTGATACGAACCCTTTTAGAAGTACATGACACGTGACACGCACGTAAGAGGATTAACCGCAATAACAATATTAATAGGTTTGTTTGTGATAAAAGAGTTAGTTTTAGAGTTTGTTATTTCCTTTCCTCCTTTTCTCTGTAACAGTTTGTAACTGATTAAAGCTTGTGACGTCATCAATGGCGGATATTTTCTCGAATTACTTTCTTATTTTCATGTAATTCCTGACTATTCATACTCAAACCTCATTTCTTAATTGATTTCTGGTTTGAATCTTATCAAGTGGTATCAGAGCAGTCGTTATTAGTGTAACAATTCTTTGTTCAATTTGTGATTCACTGTTCAGTTCATATCGATTTGTTGATTCACTATTCAATTCCTATCAATTAAAATCATAAACTACACCAACAACCATTGATGTCGATATGAAGAATTTAATGGCAGAAACTATTGCATCTGCAATCCAAGATTCAAAGGCAGAAAATGAAAAGAAAATTTCAAGTTCCATTAATGAAGTCTTAATCAAAAGATGTGAAAAAGGAACATGCACATAAGGTGTTCGATGAAATGTCAAAGAGTAAATTTCTGAAAAATGACGTTACGGTTCAAGAATATTTTGAAGCATTTAATACTTTGTTTGCAGATAAGGGTTAAAACGAACGTATGTGATTGATATTTTCATTTAGGGATTGCAACCGCAAATTGAAAAAGTGGTTAAAGTGTTCAGACCGAAATCTCTTTCGGATGCGTTTTGTTTGGCTAAGTTGCAAGAAACGACCAACAATCTCATGAAGAAGAAGAACATCAATTTACCGTTTCTACCTAGTTCCGACTATAAATTTTCAAGGGGAGTAAAGGGGTGTGACAATTGTTCGATTGTTCTTGATGAAGTTTGTAAAGAAAATGATAAAGGTCAAACTTTTGAATCCAAAGATTTATGTTATATGGAGAATAAAAATTTCGTGTTGGATCTTGATAAATGTGGTAAAGAAGATGATAAAGGTATTGATACGAACCCTTTTAGAAGTACATGACATGTGACACGCACATAAGAGGATTAACCGCAATAACAATATTAATAGGTTTGTTTGTGATAAGAGAGTTAGTTTTAGAGTTTGTTATTTCCTTTCCTCCTTCTCTTTCTAACAGTTTGTAACTTATTCAAGCTTGTGACGTCATCAATGGCGGATATTTTCTCGAATTACTTTCTTATTTTCATGTAATTCCTGACTATTCATACTCAAACCTCATTTCTTAATTGATTTCTGGTTTGAATCTTATCAAGTGGTATCAGAGCAGTCGTTATTAGTGTAACAATTCTTTGTTCAATTTGTGATTCACTGTTCAGTTCATATCGATTTGTTGATTCACTATTCAATTCCTATCAATTAAAATCATAAACTACACCAACAACCATTGATGTCGATATGAAGAATTTAATGGCAGAAACTATTGCATCTGCAATCCAAGATTCAAAGGCAGAAAATGAAAAGAAAATTTCAAGTTCCATTAATGAAGTCTTAATCAAAAGATGTGAAAAAGGAAGATGCACATAAGGTGTTCGATGAAATGTCAAAGAGTAAATTTCTGAAAAATGACGTTACGGTTCAAGAATATTTTGAAGCATTTAATACTTTGTTTGCAGATAAGGGTTAAAACGAACGTATGTGATTGATATTTTCATTTAGGGATTGCAACCGCAAATTGAAAAATTGGTTAAAGTGTTCAGACCGAAATCTCTTTCGGATGCGTTTTGTTTGGCTAAGTTGCAAGAAACGACCAACTATCTCATGAAGAAGAAGAACATCAATTTACCGTTTCTACCTAGTTCCGACTATAAATTTTCAAGGGAAGTAAAGGGGTGTGACAATTGTTCGATTGTTCTTGATGAAGTTTGTAAAGAAAATGATAAAGGTCAAACTTTTGAATCCAAAGATTTATGTTATATGGAGAATAAAAATTTCGTGTTGGATCTTGATAAATGTGGTAAAGAAGATGATAAAGGTATTGATACGAACCCTTTTAGAAGTACATGACATGTGACACGCACATAAGAGGATTAACCGCAATAACAATATTAATAGGTTTGTTTGTGATAAGAGAGTTAGTTTTAGAGTTTGTTATTTCCTTTCCTCCTTCTCTTTGTAACAGTTTGTAACTGATTCAAGCTTGTGACGTCATCAATGGCGGATATTTTCTCGAATTACTTTCTTATTTTCATGTAATTCCTGACTATTCATACTCAAACCTCATTTCTTAATTGATTTCTGGTTTGAATCTTATCAAGTGGTATCAGAGCAGTCGTTATTAGTGTAACAATTATTTGTTCAATTTGTGATTCACTGTTCAGTTCATATCGATTTGTTGATTCACTATTCAATTCCTATCAATTAAAATCATAAACTACACCAACAACCATTGATGTCGATATGAAGAATTTAATGGCAGAAACTATTGCATCTGCAATCCAAGATTCAAAGGCAGAAAATGAAAAGAAAATTTCAAGTTCCATTAATGAAGTCTTAATCAAAAGATGTGAAAAAGGAAGATGCACATAAGGTGTTTGATGAAATGTCAAAGAGTAAATTTCTGAAAAATGACGTTACGGTTCAAGAATATTTTGAAGCATTTAATTCTTTGTTTGCAGATAAGGGTTAAAACGAATCGTATGTGATTGATATTTTCATTTAGGGATTGCAACCGCAAATTGAAAAAGTGGTTAAAATGTTCAGACCGAAATCTCTTTCGGATGCGTTTTGTTTGGCTAAGTTACAAGAAACGACCAACAATCTCATGAAGAAGAAGAACATCAATTTACCGTTTCTACCTAGTTCCGACTATAAATTTTCAAGTGAAGTAAAGGGGTGTGACAATTGTTCGATTATTCTTGAATAAGTTTGTAAAGAAAATGATAAAGGTCAAACTTTTGAATCCAAAGATTTATGTTATATGGAGAATAAAAATGTCGTGTTGGATCTTGATAAATGTGGTAAAGAAGATGATAAAGGTATTGATACGAACCATTTTAGAAGTACATGAGACGTGACACGCACGTAAGAGGATTAACCGCAATAACAATATTAATAGGTTTGTTTGTGATAAGAGAGTTAGTTTTAGAGTTTGTTATTTCTTTTCCTCCTTCTCTTTGTAACAGTTTGTAACTGATTCAAGCTTGTGACGTCATCAATGGCGGATATTTTCTCGAATTACTTTCTTATTTTCATGTAATTCCTGACTATTCATACTCAAACCTCATTTCTTAATTGATTTCTGGTTTGAATCTTATCAAGTGGTATCAGAGCAGTCGTTATTAGTGGAACTTTTTTTTGTTCAATTTGTGATTCACTGTTCAGTTCATATCGATTTGTTGATTCACTATTCAATTCCTATCAATTAAAATCATAAACTACATCAACAACCATTGATGTCGATATGAAGAATTTAATGGCAGAAACTGTTGCATCTGCAATCCAAGATTCAAAGGCAGAAAATGAAAAGAAAATTTCAAGTTCCATTAATGAAGTCTTAATCAAAACATGTGAAAAAGGAACATGCACATAAGGTGTTCGATGAAATGTCAAAGAGTAAAATTCTAAAAAATGACGTTACGGTTCAAGAATATTTTGAAGCATTTAATTCTTTGTTTGCAGATAAGGGTTAAAACGAATCATATGTGATTGATATTTTCATTTAGGGATTGCAACCGCAAATTGAAAAAGTGGTTAAAGTGTTCAGACCGAAATCTCTTTCGGATGCGTTTTGTTTGGCTAAGTTGCAAGAAACGACCAACAATCTCATGAAGAAGAAGAACATCAATTTACCGTTTCTACCTAGTTCCGTCTATACATTTTCAAGTGAAGTAAAGGGGTGTGACAATTGTTCGATTATTCTTGATGAAGTTTGTAAAGAAAATGATAAAGGTCAAACTTTTGAATCCAAAGATTTATGTTATATGGAGAATAAAAATGTCGTGTTGGATCTTGACAAATGTGGTAAAGAAGATGATAAAGGTATTGATACGAACCCTTTTATAATTACATGACACGTGACACGCACGTAAGAGGATTAACCGCAATAACAATATTAATAGGTTTGTTTGTGATAAGAGAGTTAGTTTTAGAGTTTGTTATTTCCTTTCCTCCTTCTCTTTGTAACAGTTTGTAACTGATTCAAGCTTGTGACGTCATCAATGGCGGATATTTTCTCGAATTACTTTCTTATTTTCATGTAATTCCTGACTATTCATACTCAAACCTCATTTCTTAATTGATTTCTGGTTTGAATCTTATCAAGTGGTATCAGAGCAGTCGTTATTAGTGTAACAATTATTTGTTCAATTTGTGATTCACTGTTCAGTTCATATCGATTTGTTGATTCACTATTCAATTCCTATCAATTAAAATCATAAACTACACCAACAACCATTGATGTCGATATGAAAAATTTAATGGCATAAACTATTGCATTGCAATCCAAGATTCAAACGCAGAAATTGAAAAGAAAATTTCAAGTTCCATTAATGAAGTCTTAATCAAAAGATGTGAAAAAGGAACATGCACATAAGGTGTTCGATGAAATGTCAAAGAGTAAAATTCTAAAAAATGACGTTACGGTTCAAGAATATTTTGAAGCATTTAATTCTTTGTTTGCAGATAAGGGTTAAAACGAATCGTATGTGATTGATATTTTCATTTAGGGATTGCAACCGCAAATTGAAAAAGTGGTTAAAGTGTTCAGACCGAAATCTCTTTCGGATGCGTTTTGTTTGGCTAAGTTGCAAGAAACGACCAACAATCTCATGAAAAAGAAGAACATCAATTTACCGTTTCTACCTAGTTCCGACTATAAATTTTCAAGTGAACTAAAGGGGTGTGACAATTGTTCGATTATTCTTGATGAAGTTTGTAAAGAAAATGATAAAGGTCAAACTTTTGAATCCAAAGATTTATGTTATATGGAGAATAAAAATGTCGTGTTGGATCTTGATAAATGTGGTAAAGAAGATGATAAAGGTATTGATACGAACCCTTTTAGAAGTACATGACACGTGACACGCACGTAAGAGGATTAACCGCAATAACAATATTAATAGGTTTGTTTGTGATAAGAGAGTTAGTTTTAGAGTTTGTTATTTCCTTTCCTCCTTTTCTCTGTAACAGTTTGTAACTGATTCAAGCTTGTGACGTCATCAATGGCGGATATTTTCTCGAATTACTTTCTTATTTTCATGTAATTCCTGACTATTCATACTCAAACCTCATTTCTTAATTGATTTCTAGTTTGAATCTTATCAAGTGGTATCAGAGCAGTCGTTATTAGTGTAACAATTCTTTGTTCAATTTGTGATTCACTGTTCAGTTCATATCGATTTGTTGATTCACTATTCAATTCCTATCAATTAAAATCATAAACTACACCAACAACCATTGATGTCGATATGAAGAATTTAATGGCAGAAACTATTGCATCTGCAATCCAAGATTCAAAGGCAGAAAATGAAAAGAAAATTTCAAGTTCCATTAATGAAGTCTTAATCAAAAGATGTGAAAAAGGAAGATGCACATAAGGTGTTCGATGAAATGTCAAAGAGTAAATTTCTGAAAAATGACGTTACGGTTCAAGAATATTTTGAAGCATTTAATTCTTTGTTTGCAGATAAGGGTTAAAACGAACGTATGTGATTGATATTTTCATTTAGGGATTGCAACCGCAAATTGAAAAATTGGTTAAAGTGTTCAGACCGAAATCTCTTTCGGATGCGTTTTGTTTGGCTAAGTTGCAAGAAACGACCAACAATCTCATGAAGAAGAAGAACATCAATTTACCGTTTCTACCTAGTTCCGACTATAAATTTTCAAGGGAAGTAAAGGGGTGTGACAATTGTTCGATTATTCTTGATGAAGTTTGTAAAGAAAATGATAAAGGTCAAACTTTTGAATCCAAAGATTTATGTTATATGGAGAATGAAAATGTCGTGTTGGATCTTGATAAATGTGGTAAAGAAGATGATAAAGGTATTGATACGAACCCTTTTAGAAGTACATGACATGTGACACGCACATAAGAGGATTAACCGCAATAACAATATTAATAGGTTTGTTTGTGATAAGAGAGTTAGTTTTAGAGTTTGTTATTTCCTTTCCTCCTTCTCTTTCTAACAGTTTGTAACTGATTCAAGCTTGTGACGTCATCAATGGCGGATATTTTCTCTAATTACTTTCTTATTTTCATGTAATTCCTGACTATTCATACTCAAACCTCATTTCTTAATTGATTTCTGGTTTGAATCTTATCAAGTGGTATCAGAGCAGTCGTTATTAGTGTAACAATTATTTGTTCAATTTGTGATTCAATGTTCAGTTCATATCGATTTGTTGATTCACTATTCAATTCCTATCAATTAAAAACATAAACTACACCAACAACCATTGATGTCGATATGAAGAATTTAATGGCAGAAACTATTGCATCTGCAATCCAAGATTCAAAGGCAGAAAATGAAAAGAAAATTTCAAGTTCCATTAATGAAGTCTTAATCAAAAGTTGTGAAAAAACATAAGGTGTTCGATGAAATGTCAAAGAGTAAAATTCTAAAAAATGACGTTACGGTTCAAGAATATTTTGAAGCATTTAATTCTTTGTTTGCAGATAAGGGTTAAAACGAATCGTATGTGATTGATATTTTCATTTAGGGATTGCAACCGCAAATTGAAAAAGTGGTTAAAGTGTTCAGACCGAAATCTCTTTCGGATGTGTTTTGTTTGGCTAAGTTGCAAGAAACGACCAACAATCTCATGAAGAAGAAGAACATCAATTTACCGTATCTACCTAGTTCCGACTAAAAATTTTCAAGTGAAGTAAAGGGGTGTGACAATTGTTCGATTATTCTTGATGAAGTTTGTAAAGAAAATGATAAAGGTCAAACTTTTGAATCCAAAGATTTATGTTATATGGAGAATAAAAATGTCGTGTTGGATCTTGATAAATGTGGTAAAGAAGATGATAAAGGTATTGATACGAACCCTTTTAGAAGTACATGACACGTGACACGCACGTAAGAGGATTAACCGCAATAACAATATTAATAGGTTTGTTTGTGATAAGAGAGTTAGTTTTAGAGTTTGTTATTTCCTTTCCTCCTTCTATTTGTAACAGTTTGTAACTGATTCAAGCTTGTGACGTCATCAATGACAGATATTTTCTCGAATTACTTTCTTATTTTCATGTAATTCCTGACTATTCATACTCAAACCTCATTTCTTAATTGATTTCTGGTTTGAATCTTATCAAGTTGTATCAGGGCAGTCGTTATTAGTGTAACAATTCTTTGTTCAATTTGTGATTCACTGTTCAGTTCATATCGATTTGTTGATTCACTATTCAATTCCTATCAATTAAAATCATAAACTACACCAACAACCATTGATGTCGATATGAAGAATTTAATGGCATAAACTATTGCATGTGCAATCCAAGATTCAAAGGCAGAAAATGAAAAGAAAATTTCAAGTTCCATTAATGAAGTCTTAATCAAAAGATGTGAAAAAGGAAGATGCACATAAGGTGTTCGATGAAATGTCAAAGAGTAAAATTCTAAAAAATGACGTTACGGTTCAAGAATATTTTGAAGCATTTAATTCTTTGTTTGTAGATAAGGGTTAAAACGAATCGTATGTGATTGATCTTTTCATTTAGGGATTGCAACCGCAAATTGAAAAGTGGTTAAAATGTTTAGACCGAAATCTCTTTGGATGTGTTTTGTTTGGCTAAGTTGCAAGAAACGACCAACAATCACATGAAGAAGAAGAACATCAATTTACCATTTCTACCTAGTTCCGACTATAAATTTTCAAGTGAAGTAAAGGGGTGTGACAATTGTTCGATTATTCTTGATGAAGTTTGTAAAGAAAATGATAAAAGGTCAAACTTTTGAATCCAAAGATTTATGTTATATGGAGAATAAAAATGTCGTGTTGGATCTTGATAAATGTGGTAAGGAAGATGATAAAGGTGTTGATACGAACCCTTTTAGAAGTACATGACACGTGACACACACGTGAGAGGATTAACCGCAATAACACTATTAATAGGTTTGTTTATGATAAGAGAGTTAGTTTTAGAGTTTGTTATTTCCTTTCCTCCTTCTCTCTCTAACTGTAACTGTAACTGATTCAAGCTTGTGACATCATCAATATTAACTAAACCTAAAATTGTCAAATTAGTCGAAAATGTTAAAATCTTCGCAAGTGTAATCAAATGACAAATGAATACAAACCTTATAAATTAATTTGTTAAAATCAAATTAAATTATTATTGTAATAATACAATAATCAAATTTAACATAAAAACTATTTATAAAAAAGGCTAGTTGCATTTAAACATAACAAATTTTGTTCATTTGTGTACTTTCAGAACCTCTATTATATATATAACTCTTCTTTGTGATTTTAGTATATTAATTCGTTTCTTTTACGTTCTACAACTTCTTTAGACCCTCACTTAAATAGTCTCTTTATTAAATCTAACCTCATTTTAACCTATTACCTAACTCGCCCATTTTACGACCTCTAGGTATTGTGAAATTGAGTACCTTGGTACCCTTAATGACATGAGGTAGATCATAGTTGATGCCCTTAATGTTGTATTTCAGATAGTTACATATATGTGTGCATACACATATGTGCCGGTGGACTTGTGTCCCGTGGATTAGTGCCCAATAAAGCTAGTGGACTCGTAGCATTTTCAAGATTTGACATGTACCAAAGAATATAAATAAAACATGTGCCCCACTTAGAGTAATACAAGATGTCAAAAGGTGGAAATGGCTCAGAATGATGTATAATTGAGAGGTTGAAAGAAGATAAAGCTGAAGTGGTGGGATTATATCACTCTTATGCTTTATTGAGGAAAAGGTATGGTATAAGCCATTCATTTTTTAAAAGAATTAATATGTTTTGACATCTTATCCAATTTGTATATTTCACGCCTATAATTGTGATCATCCTATAAGATTTAGATGTAAAAATCTAAGATCTTATGTCGTGTTGAGTAAGTCTTGACCACTTAAACAATCGTAAATGGGTAATATGTATGTTAGATAAGCTAGATATTAGATGCAAACATAACTACCCAACAATCTATTAGACGAGTATTACTATTATTATTATTATTATTATGATAGCCCGTATAATTATTAGTCCATTAGTAATATTCGGGCTCCGTCCAATCATGTATTTAGGCTATATATTGATTCTCTCATTGTATTTTATCGACACACAAATTATCAATACCTATGGTATTGATAATATAAGTATTGATAATGTTTGTACATAAAATACAATGAGAGGATCAATATATAGCCTAAGTACATGATTGGGGGAGCCCTAATATTGCTAATGGACTAACAATTATACGGACTATCATAATAATAGTAATACTCCTCTAATATGCCTCCGCAGATTGAGCGGGAGGAGGACGAACGCTCAAGCTGGAACGAAAGTCAGCAAACAGGGGAAGCGGAAGACCTTTTGGTGAAGATATCTGCAAACTGGTATCTTGAAGGAACATATAAAACGCGAACCTGACCAGCAGCCACTATGTCCCTAACAAAATGTATGTCGATCTCAATATGTTTGGTGCGCTGATGTTGAATAGAATTAGATGACATATATATCGCACTCACATTATCACAAAATACAATAGTAGCAGAGGAAAGCGGATTATGGAGTTCCCGAAGTAGATTTCGAAGCCAGTAGGTTTCGGCAACAACATTTGCAACACCACGGTATTCAGATTCAGTACTGGAGCGAGAAACCGTGTGTTGGCGTTTAGAGGACCATGACAGTAGGTTGGAACCCATAAAAATGCAGTAGCCTGAAGTAGATCGACGTGTAGAGGGACAACCCCCCAATCGGCATCCGAGTAGGCAGTGAGTTGTGTAGTGGGAGAAACATAAAGCTAGAGACCCTGATTAATAATACCGCGAACATAGCGTAAAATGCGCTAAAGAGCATGTAAATGCGGCTCGCGGGGATCATGCATGAAAAGACAGATCTATTGAACTGCATATGTCAGATCGGGGCGCGTGAAGGTGAGGTACTGTAATGCCCCCGCAAGACTACGGTACGCTGTCGGGTCAGAAACAGGAGGTCCAGACAGGCCCAATTTCGAGTCAGTATCAACGAGTGTTTTACACGGATTGCAGTTTAGCATGTTTGTACGCTCTAAGATGTCAGTAACATATTTGTGCTGAGAAAGGAACATACCAGTAGTGGTGCGTGTAACAGAGATGCCAAGAAAGTAACTCAACTGTCCCAAATCTGTCATATCAAATTCACGGCTCAAAGAGGTGATGATGCGTTGTAATAGTGCAGTGGTAGAAGTAGTGAGAATAAGTCAACGTATAATAATAAGTAGGCAGTATCAGTCTCATTGCTATAAATGAATAATGATGTGTCACAACTGCTATGAACAAAACCCAAACGTAGTGCAAATGAAGCAAAGCGGTGAAACCAAACTCGTGGAGCCTGCTTAAGTCTATAAAGAGAGCGTTGAAGTAGACATACATGATCAGGTAAAGTAGGATCAGCAAACCCCGGTGGCTGTCGCATGTACACTGTCTCGTCAAGAGTGCCATGAAGAAAGGCATTCTTGACGTCAAGCTAATGAATGAACCATTTGCGAGAAAGATCAAGAGGTGGAAGTAAGGAAAGCGGATGAAGCGGATGGTGTCCATCTAAGGGCTAGAACTTGTGGTTACAGAATGTGGCAACTGAGTGGAATACCTTGTGTTCATGTTGTTGTAGCCTACACAAACATGCAACTTGATCCAGTTACATGGCTAGAATATTGGTATAAAAGAAATATGTGGGTAGAGGCATATTCAAGTTCAATCAGACCTGTATATGGACCATCAGTATGGAGGAAAACTGCAGACACACCTCCATTAGCACCACCACTTAGAAAGATGCCTAGTAGACCAAAAAACAAGAGGGTTAAGCATCCTACAGAAAACTGTAATGTGGTTAGTAGAATTGGAAGGGCAACGACTTGCAACAAGTGTAAAGAGAAAGGTCAGAACAAGTTATCTTGTACAAATCCAAGTTGTCCCAGACCCACCCAAAGTGAAAAGCAAACCTGGGAGACCAAGAATTGTGAAAGAGTGATTGGTGAGGATTTTCAGATTTGGAGATGTGACTGAAGTAGGGGGTTCTATTGGTAGAGAAAGCACAAATGCAAGTATAGGTGGTACAAGGGGTGGTAGGAGAGGTGGTATTCGTGGTGTATCCAGTAGAAGGGGTGGTCATACAAGTGGTTAAAGGGGTGACAAAAGGGTGGCAGGAGCTTAAAGGATGAAAAAGAAGTTGATATAACCAATAAGGTATTGTGTCAAGTTTACTTAATTAATTTATGTTTCATGTTTGGTATGCTTATTTATTCTTATGTAGAAGTATTGTGAGATGATGACTGAAGAAGCTATGAGACATGAAGGAAATCAAAGAAGAAAATGTTTCCAATAAGACAGAAGTTGTGCAACAACTATTTCATGATCTAGAGTATGAAAACCAGCCATAGGCATATGAAGATGAAGAAATTGGCATACCTGCAGAAGTTGAAGCTATGATACAACATGAAGATCAAGCTGTCACACCACCGGCAACTCAACATATTCATGAAAGCCAAGAGTTTGATATGGAGGATACTCCATAGATTGATGTATCTCAAGATCCAGTTGTTGAACAAACTTATGAAACTTAGGATGACAACACTTTGAAAAGGAAAGTTGTGAAGATGAGGCCCAAATCTGAAAGGATTTTGAAGAAGAAGATGACAATGGATGGGGTTGATTGTTCTACAACAAAACCAGAGAATGTGTAATCAATTTGTGTAATTGTAGGTGGGTTGGGTTGGTTAGAGTTAGTGTATTTTGTGTTTACTTAATGCAACATTATTACTGGTAGGGCTAGCTAGAAATTTTCGACCCATGTGGTCCATGTGGCTTAGCCTGTTTTGTTTAGTGGCAAACAACTTTTGACCCAAGTGGGTTGTTGTTTTCTATAGTATGTATATTGCTGCAGATTGTACCATCTACATTTTTCTTTTGCTCTTTTCTAAATTGTGCAAGTGGGTGGTAGATTTGTTTAATAAATAGAGTTAATTACATGGGTCGTCCCTATAACTTTTTTATTACACCACTCGTCCTTAAGTTTAAATTTTGTTGCCTGCGGAGTCTCTATTTTGGATGTGCCGTTAAGTCTTATAATGTGATAAACATGTGAGGGCAAATGTGTCTTTTTACCACCTTCTTCCCCATTTTTTTCCCCCCCAAATTTCTAAGAACCCTAATATCCATAAAATTTTCCAATCCCCAATTTTAAAACAATTCAATCAAAATAAAGCAAACCTTAATTTTTCCAATACAATTTTAAAACAATTCAATCCTCTTGAATTAAGTGTAACCTTTAGGTGGCTTTCTCTATATATATCATCAATGTAATTATGCAAGAAAGTGTAATTGAAGTCCAACTAATGCAAAGACCAACCTTTAAGAAAAGGTGTTTGATTAAATAAAAAGGAAATAAATGTAAATGGAGTTTGATCTTTAGCGGTCAGATCTTTGTTAACTGACCATTTACATTTGATAATTAGATATTCTTGTAGAATTCCATGATCCATGTTAACTGACCATTACATTCGATAATTAGATATTCTTGTAGAATTCCATGATATAAAAGGAAGAAACCCTGCAAACAGTTTTCGGTGAACTAAACCCTGATTCTTTGGCCAAGACATTGAACTCTTTCATGGTTCGCTCTTTACCACCAGGGTTAGCAATCAACATTATCATATCACTACCAATAGCGTTTTTAGAAACTTCATCGGTGGCACCACCACTTTTTGGCTCAGGCACGACGGCTTCCACCACTACCACCTTACCATTATCTGGTAGTGCTGCCCAACAGTTTTTTAGAAGCTTGATGCAATAATTGTCGCCCCAATCATGAAGTATCCACTAAAACCAAAATTTGTCGCGGTTATTTAACATAAAGTTACGAATGAACAAATCTTATAACTAATAAATACGTTGTACCAACCTTCATGAAAATAACATCTCCCTTAGGAACACTTTGAAACATATCTCCTCCAACATGCTCCACACCTAGTCAATAATGTCGAGCAAACGTCGTTAATTACATTGTCTTGGGGTCTTGATACAATGATAAACAAAGATACGAAAAACATGAATGGTGTTATCAATGAGTTGATCTTACTTTGATTTTCTTATGAAACTGGTCATATAAAAATGTTAACGATAAAGGCGGACATGCTATATAGGTGGAACGGATCAAAAGACGTACATATTGTAATGTGGAAGTATACAACCTCTCAAATGATTTTATCAAAAGATTTAGATTATTATTGTAGTAATATAATTTGTAATCATAAGTACTAGTGTTCTATTTAGTTTACAAAAAAGATCAAAATAGATTGTAAAAAGTGTTTGTAGCTCAACATAACTCGTCCCACTCCATTTTAATTGGTACTAAAGCGATTATATTCAACCCGATTCTGCTTTGACCGATTACTAGCTTGGATCAACTTGAATTATGTTTAGTCTCTAATGGATCACATAAATAAAGTTAAAAGATTTGATTAAAAAATAAACCTGTCAAAATCTTCCAAAGTGTAATCAAATGCATAATACCTCTTATATTTGTTTGTTAGAAAAAACATATGAAAAAACATTTTATTCGGCATGAAACTTTTCCCGACCCAAACTTAAAATTTATCATATTCGTTTTAACCTATTACTCAACTTTGCATATTTAACAACCCTTTGTGTACGTGAAATTACGCACCTTTATAAGGAGGCGCATCTTTGATGACATGAGGTAGATCATAGTTGATGCCCTTAATAAGCGGGTACTTTGAAACAATAAGCTCAAGGTTAGCACCTAAACCGCCACCGACATCAATCAACTCTTGTGCCCCTTCGAATCCGTTGTACTTTTCAAGAATCATTTTCATCACTATGCTTGTGTTATCATACATACATTTGTTGAATACTTCATTGAACCTGTTATCTTTTGCAGGGTACTCAAATGCATGCACCCCATGGGTCATGTTAAATGGGATCCCTCCCTCAACCACTGCATCTTTCAAATTATACCTGTCCCAAACCATGTTATATTATGAAACTAGAAATTGCAACTTAAACATATTTGTATGAAAATTAGTGCATATATGATTTACTCTAGGTAACAACTTATACTCCCGTTTCAAAATAATTGTCTTTAAATATAAAAACACCGTTTAAGAAAACATAACGTTTACAACTTAAGTTTTTGTAGAATGACCATTAAACTCTTGATCGATTATTTATTGTGTTTTGTTATATGGAGTAATTTCATAGTTTTACTCGGTATTTTGGTAAAATTGATATTTTTATACATATGTATCTATAATTGTTTAATTTACGACAATATAAAGTAGTAACATCACGAGTCAATTTGAATTGGGACGGAGATAGTATTAAATATAAAGAGGTTGAAATAAGTAAAACAAATTGTGTAATGGGGTGGTTGAGTAAAGATAAGGCTTAAGTCGTGGGCTAATAGAGCTTTTATGCATTATTCTAGAAAAGGTGTTGGTGAGTCATTTTAATATTTTTTTAAAATTATATATTTTGACATGTTATACAACTTGTATATCTTGACTCTTATAGTTGTGAGTATCCTAAAAGAGTTAAACGTAAAAATCTAAGAAATTATATGTTGAGTATGTCTTGACCACCTAAACAAACATAAACGGGTAGTATGTAAGCTAAATAAGCTAAATATAAATTGCAAAGATAGTTAACGTACTAACCAACAATCGATAAGCACTTTATCATATATAAGTAGAAGCGACGAAGCATGAGACGTCCCATCTGGATTACGAACATAGTAATTAGACAAGGGTGTCATGCCATATAACTTCTTAGACTCCCCGCTTTCATCCGTTACAACAGTCAATGTGAGAACAGATTCGCTAGCTAGATACCGAAGAATCCGTTCAAGTAAAGCCGGGGTTTGAGTGTTTTGTTTAGGAAGAGTAGAAGCAAGATCGAAACAAGAGAATTGACCACCAGGAGTCTTAGCCATGGTCTCAAAAAGATCAAGTTCTATAGCAGTTTTAATGACCATTGGTAGACCGATTCTCCCGTTGATTTCGTTCACTCTTAATAGAGCTTCTTCTGCAGGTGACATCTTGTACTCTTCTTGCAATGAACCCATGATTGAACAAATGAATGTGTTTTGATGAACCTTACCTATGAAATGGTATTATTTATACCAACTCCATGATTCTTTCCCTTTGTGTAGGGCCTATTGATAGGACCCAATAATTTTTATTAAATTCACAATAATTATCTTAAAGGTTGGTAAAAACATGCATCATAATTCGATGGATTTATAGGTTTTCTAGAAATGAATAAAACAATATATATCAAATACCAAATGAGTATATTGTACACTTAATTTATAACAAGACAATATATACATGTCACATATTCTTGATAAATACAACAGATTATCTTAATGTTAGACTCGTAAGCGATATACGAGAAATAGATGCTCAACCTGAAATGTCCGATAACGACGCTGAAGTTGGTTATATTTTGTGAATTTTAATATAAAATTAGATAAATTATCCTTAATTTGTATTTGTATTTGTATTTAAACATAATCGATTTCAAGGTAGTTAGTAACTAATGATTAAAATACAAGTTAAAATACATAGTCTTACCATATAACCACTCTCCCTAAAGATTTGATTATCATAATCCTTATCTTAATCATACAATACTTTTCTATATAGTAATGGTTAGAAATGGGGAATATATTCTTTGAAAAATTGGCAACGAATGTGACTCACAACTAAGTACATTATATTCTAGAAGTATTTATTTAATATTTATTTAACATTTATTTAAAAGATATTGAAACATTCATTTTCATGTAGGCGAGTTTAGGGGTGTTTATTATTTGGATTAATCAAATAATCTGTCAAGTTTTGATTAGATTATTTGGATTTGATTTGGGCTTTGGGTAAAATCAAATAATGTATTGGTTTAATAGTTCGGTTTTGGTTTTGGTTTTGTACATCTATAATCGTGCCCCACCCGAAAACCAAATAAGCTTTTATTGACAAAATTTTTGTCTAGTTACCTAACCCAAATAACATATATCATATCCTAATAGTCCAACTCTAAATCCAAATATAGATAATTACCTCGGTAATCTAATATGAATTATTAATGGTATAAATATGCATTGGATAATATAATTATTCACATAAAATCAAATCAAATTTAAAATTACTTTTATTTGAGTAATCAAAAATCCGACCAAATAAAACGAACCCTTATTTGGATAGTTTAGTTTGGATGTCACTATATTCGTTTTGGTTTTTGAGTGGATTATTGTTTGACAAAAAAACGAATAATATAATTCGAATAACCCCATTAACCTGAAACCTGACTGATCGAACACCCCTAGATGAGTTCAAGTCAAAACAAATTTTGGATCAAATGTATAATTCAATGATGCATGTCAAAGAGGGTTGTATGATCAGGCATGATTGTATTTGAGAGGGTGGTGCACGATTAAACAGGGCATTTAAACTTTTTAGAATAGGTGTTATGTAAACGTGCTTAACTTTTTCTTTTCTAGATATGCCTACACTTAAGTCAAAGGAGTTGAAGGCGATTGGGGATATTCCAACTCGAGACTCCTTAAGAGAATATTTAGTTTTCATCACCCAACCACACTTCGACTTAAAAATGTCTATTGTATGCATCAAACTTTTATAAACCATTATTTGTATATAACCTACCAATTAAACACTCGTAAACAGGCGACGTGACACCTTAAGAAACAACTTATATCGATGTAACATGACATCTTATGTAACAACTTATCACCCTAGCACTATCGGAAGATATTAATTTGTACTTCTAGTTTCATGCAACTTAATCAATACATGCAGCTTCTCATTTAGATTGAAATAGTGACGTTTTGAAACTTATCACTAAAATTTAAGTCTAGTAAGAGAATATTTGTTTCGGCTTATTTAGTGGACAAAAGTTATTAATTTCGAGTTAGAATGATTTAAGTCTTTACTCGCGTTATTTTTCATATTTACACATTTTTTATTTGTCACTAAATTGCAACCTAATTTGTAACATTATAAAAAACATAGTCTTTGAGTTAGGAAAGTAAGTGCGTAGCAACACACTGTAATGACAGGTGTGTTTGTAGACGAACATGTTTTTTTATTAACTCGTTGTCTTGATAATCTATTATTGAGAACATTTTATATTAAAAATAAAAAGGTAGGTAACATGACATTGTTTACTTCTATTACTATATTTATAAAATTCGATTATTTTGATCATTGTTTTAAAGTTTGTATGATTTTTGACGACAATTTAACTCTATTTCGATCTTAAGATCAACGTTCATAGCCAGTTTTGTAACTGTAATGTTCTAAAGAAATAAAACGTTACATAATATAAAAAACTCGGATGAAAAAAGTACTTTAAATTCGAGAATTTGAACAAATACAGTAGGTGCAACAACGAAGAGCCCTCTACTCTTTGAGGAACTTGAATCCATATACGTTATTCTAAATGTACTTTTATTAAGTTCGTTTAGATTGTCTATCTTATAAACAAGAAAGTGCGGTTTTTGACGCCCCTCATTGATCGAAACATATACAGGGATGTTCATAATATCTCAAATTAAATGTTCATGGTACCAGGAGACATTATATTACATGTCATAATAAGTTAAATATATATAACGTGTATTTGGTTGGTGGTTTTTTTTTTTTTTTTGGTTGGTGTTTCAAAATGACAAGTTTGGAATAATTTATAAGTGTTTAGAAATTACTTTAAAAAAAAATAAAAGCCGTCCAAATTCGAATGTATTTTTATCTTTCAACTTAACTTTTTATTATTGAAAGTTGATTGATATTTTATGTCAAAAGTCTAACGATTTAACAAATTAAAGTCGACAACATGCATTATTTTAATTTAATCTATAATGTTTTAGGTGTTTTATTACAGTTAGTTGATAAAGCTTCGAAGTTTGTGTTATAGATGAGCGTGTGTGTGTGTGTTTTAGCCGGGTAGTCTGGACTCATGACCTGTCTTGGCTCTATACCCCGCTCACTCGAGTGTTTGTTGCCTGTCTGGATCCAAAACTCGACTTGTTTCCTTTTTACATAATAGAACGTACTTGTTTGGTTTAGTGATCCATCCACATATGGGTTGGTGTCAAATTTTTATTTTACACTTTAAAACAAGACAAAGTAGTTTTACCTACCTTAACTACTACACTTTGACAATTTCATTTTAAATCCTATATATCACAAAAATCGAGCATACCTCATTTTATATAATGCGTTTGTTTTATTATCGGAAATAACTATATATATACGGATTTAATTGTTTATTAGAATATGTTTGAGTATGGTTTTATAAACACACAACTTTCGAAAGGTTTGAGAAAACCTTTTTTTTTTTAATTTTCATAGCTCACTCTCATATATATTATAAACGAATTATTATTTATATCATTCTCACACCCATCATCCAAACGTAGTATAAACATTTTAATCTACCAAGGCAACATATTATTACTCTTTTGAAGCAGAAACTTTATTTTTATTTTTATTTCTTTTGTGTTTTTTATTAATTGAGATAAAAGTTTTGGGTTAATAGCAAACAAATAATAAATAGAAGAGCATATGCGTTAAGCAGCACAATATAAACTTTTGTCTACTAAAAATAGACTATTTTTAACGTATAATTATAATTTGTTTATAAAATAGTTCAATTTGGACTATGATTTATCTTATTATTATTTTAAAATTTTCTAATACAAAACATAAAGATATGTGTATAAACGTAAAGGTGGATATGTTATTATAACTATAAACAACATGTGTATAAAAATGTAAAAGTATATATGTTATTATACGTGTAATATTGTTTTCTCATAATAACTTAAAATCTATATAAACATACGTTTCAATTTTTAGTTTTGTTCACGCTATCACATGACAATAATCTAGTTAACAGAGAATTTAAGTTAGACATATATAGTGTCATTATTAGTAGCATACATGTGAAGCATTAGTAAGAAAGAAAAAGCTTTAGCCATTTATTTATTTTAGTTATTACAACAAGAAAATGATCATTATTTACACTATTAAGGGTGTTTTATTTGATAATAAGTCCAAACTTTATATATGGATTTAGGTTCGATAGGATTATGGATATTAGGTTAACATTGTAATCTCTATCTATCGAATATCTATCTATAATAATAATAACTAATGGGTTTATCATTCTAATATTTCTTAGGTTAACATTGGGGACCGAATTAGGTTAACATCATGGACCGATTAGGTGTTTTTTTCTTTTCTTTTAGAAAAATAAATTTGGTTAACATTGTGGTCCAATAAAGTGGACCGAATAGGCGCATATTGAATCGAACTAGTGACAGAAAAAAGAAAAAAAGCATAGATACAAACCAAAGACCGAACCGTAATGGATCCTTCCGGTTTCGGTCATAACCGGATTTTCATAAGACTGACATGGTATCACAAAATTTTAAAGGCCATATATGTTCTCTTATGATTTCTTTAAGCTTTTAAATCGAGCCCAATTGATTTCCCATTAGCCCATCTTCGATCTAATATATCAAATGGGCTCAAATACCCAACCCATTGTTCTTCATTATTTATTTATATTTTATTTTAATTTATTTTCAATCCAATAAAAAACAAATAATAAAGATTTTTTTATTTATTTATTTCTACTCTCCTTAAGATCGGCCATGGAAGAAGGCAACGAATCGGAACTAATTTCTGATAATTTCACCTGCGCTGTTTGCCTGTAATATTTTCTTCAATTTTAATTCCAATTTTAGTTTTAATTTATCTATTTTTATTTTTTAGGTTTTTTTTTTTCAATTTTAATTTTAATTTTAATTATGAACTATTGATGATTAGTGATTTTAATTTTTTTTATTACATTAATGTAATTAAAAAAAAAATTGTAAATTCTTTGAATAAAAAAAAGTTAAAGTAAATTGGATGTAGTTATTGATTGATTACTTGCTTTATTGTTGATGATTTCGTAAAAGTAAACGTTGCGGTTTTCGTGTTACATAGATGTTTATACAAGCTGAGTTGTTATTTGCAGTAATAATTTTGATGAATTTAACCACTCTATTTTGCTGCAAATAAAAAATGTAAATTAGTTGTGGCTATTGATTGATTGCTTGTATTACTCTACATGATTTCGTTAAAGTAAACGTTATGGTTTTCGTGTTACATAGATGTTTATACAAGCTGAGTTGTTATTTACAGTAATAAATTTTATGAATTTAACCACTCTATTTTGCTGCAAATAAAAAATGTAAATTAGTTGTGGCTATTGATTGATTGCTTGTATTATTGTTGATGATTTCGTTAAAGTAAACGTTGCGGTTTTCGTGTTACAGAGATGTTTATACAAGCCGAGTTGCTATTACTGTAATAATTTTGATGAATTTAACCACTCTATTTTGCTGCAAATAAAAATTGTAAATTAGTTGTGGCTATTGATTGATTGCTTGTATTACTGTACATGATTTCGTTAAAGTAAACTTTGCGGTTTTCTGTTGCAGAGATGTTCTATATAATCCAATTTGTTTGCACACACAAAAAAACAAGTTATTGATTGATTGCTTGTACTGTTGTTGATGATTTTGTGAAAGTAAACGTTTGCGGTTTTCTGTTGTAGAGAGGTTCTATACAAGACAATATATTATTACAGAAATAACTTTGCAGAAATAAAACAACATGGAAATTAGTTGGTTATTGATTGATTGCTTGTATTATTGTTGATGATTTGGTTGAAGTAATGTTGCTTTTTTCTTGTTGCAGAGATGTTTTATACAAGCCGATTGTTCTAGGTAGGAAATGTGTATAACAGAAGTAGGTTTTGACGTTTTGTAATTGCTGACGTTTTTGTTGTGAACGATGATTATGTGGTTATTTGCAGTTTGTGGTCATGTCTCGTGTTTCTGGTGTTGCCAGCATTCGATGCATATGAGAAGTGAATCTCGTTGCCCATTATGTAGAAATCCTTATCATCATTTTCCTGCTATTTGTCATACGTTTCATTTCTTGCTCAAGAAGTTATATCCACTTTCTTACCAGAGGAGGAACTTACAAACACTTGGTAATTTAGATTTTTTTGCGTTTATGATAGGTGGATTGTGTTTGTGACGTTATTAACGTTTTTTGTTTCTACATTGTATAGAGGACGAAAAACATAAGACATTAGGGTGTTCTCCGGATATTGACAGTCTTGTTACCAGTGAAGAAGAAAACAATGAGAGCCAGTCTTCCGATCTCAGTTCTGAACCTGACGATGATCCTTCTTCTGCCAAAAAGAAGAAATTGAACGAGAGTTCTGCTGGAACTTCCAAGCAGGTTTCAGTTAGTGACGTGTTGTGTGTTGCATGCAAGGAACTACTTTATCGGCCTGTTGTTCTTAACTGCGGCCATGGTAAATACCTTTTACTCTTTTAGTTACATTTTCTAATTAAATAAGAATAATGTATGAATAAATGACTTAAGGATGTACAAGGTTGCACTATGGCCACTCATGTATAAATTTGGTTTTGGTTATGCCAGTTTTATCCAAAAACGTGTCAGGTGACTAAATAGCAGTCAAAATTCGAAAGACATAAATAGTCGTGATGAAGAGTCAACATATTATAGGGAAAAAAAACTGGTTATTAAACTAAGGGTTCGTTTAATCAGTTCCATGTAAACACATACAGAGATTACAACATCCATTTATCGTATACTTCCATACAATGATTTCCAAATTGGGTAATTTTTGTCATTTTACAATATTATGACTAGTTTATTGCCGAAATCGGCATAAATAACACCAAAACTGATACTTAGTTGGCCTGAAATGCTGGAGTGGTCTTTGAATATTTGGGTGGCGTATGCAACTATGCGTACATTATCTAATTTATAAAATTGATTTTCTAATTCTTTAAATTATTCGTTTCTTTTTAAAATCAATCTGTAGTTTACTGTGAGGCCTGCATCACCATCCCAGCCGATGGGATGCTTAAATGTCACGTTTGTGAAAGCCGGCATCCAAGTGGACTTCCAAAAGTATGCAGGGAACTTGATCACTTCTTAGAGGAACAATTTCCATTGGAGTATGAATTGAGAAGAAGCAATATTCAACTCAAACAAGAGCAGACCCAAAATACGACACCTAATGGTATGTTCTAGTATCTTATTTATTGCAGTTAGTTATCGTGACAAGAACTTGATTTCTCGGTTAGTTTTGTGGGGCTTATGTCTGTTCACATAGGACATTATACGCAGTTTTACTCTGTTTGTGTGAGTGTGTCAAGTTCATGTGTGAGAACTTTTGGGGAGAAAATAAAAACTTCACAACACGTTTTACACGTTCAAGAACTTGATGTCTTGGTTATTTTTGTGGTGCGTATGTCTGTACTTTTAAAAATGTAAGCATAATGAATATCATGTGAAAATTTCTGTTGTAATTATTTTTAAAATCTCACGAAACCTTCAATGTGAACGTTTACAAAAATGCCACAGTGAAGGTTAGCAAAACCTTTACATTGAAGTTTTTTGTAAACCTTTACAGTGAAGTTTCGGTGACGAAAAACTATAAAACAAAATTTGTTTCGGTAGCGTTGCCGCTGAAACATGTTATTAGCTGATTCCAAGTCTATATGTATATAATTTCTTATATTGGTGTGCTTTTTGGGTGGTACAGAGCCTAGTACTAAAGTTTCCGTTCATCCGTTCCCAACAGAAGAGAATTTTCTTCAGTGGTGGACCGATCACGGCTCCAAATTTCATGATGGTGTTGGTTGTGATATGTG
This sequence comes from Senecio squalidus, assembly GCA_910822075.1. Classification (NCBI taxonomy): domain Eukaryota; kingdom Viridiplantae; phylum Streptophyta; class Magnoliopsida; order Asterales; family Asteraceae; genus Senecio; species Senecio squalidus. Next base: position 4,069,000 of record CAJVGC010000001.1, on the reverse strand, counting down.
TGGGGTAAGTTCCTTTTTTTCATGTTCTTTTTTCTTGTGTTGGTATGAACATTATTGCATTTATACACAATATTATCATGGCTCTTCCACTGATAACCACTGCTTTATTCTCACAGATATGTCCAATAATTGGGGACCGGTATCAATGCAAAGATTGTACAGAAAAGTGTGGTTACGACCTTTGTGGAGACTGTTACATCTCGGGTTCGAAACTTCCAGGCAGATTTAACCAGAAACATCTCCCAACACACCGCCTAGAGTTAGTGAAACCAAGTATAAGCCGAAACGTGATATATCGGCTTTTGAGTGGACAGATGGCAGTTGTTTCTCGACATCAACCTACTCCTGTTAATGGAAGTCCAGATCTTCCATCTCTTGAAGAAGATGGTGCTGTTGTGGATTTAACCGAGTCATCTTCTGCTTCCGTTGAAGATCAAAGTGAAAACCGACCTCCAGTATGAAAGATATCTGTAACTTAATTTGGATACATTCACTCTTTACGCGTTACATAAGTTATTAATACGCATTTACTACATTTAAATTCTCAAGTGACTTCACTTGCCTCGTCCCACCTACTCACGAGCCGGAGGTCTCCCTGGAAGCAATCTCTCTACCCTCGGGTAAAGATATGATTGTCTACGTCTCACCTCCCTCATACCCCGTCGTCTACGGGATTGAGTATTATTGTTGTTGTTGTTGTTGAAATTCTCAAGCGACTATTTCATGTTAATAGTACCGCTTTCGTGTATAGAAGTTAAATTATGTTACCATTTCGGTGTTTGGTATTTGGTAAGGCTCCCATGTATTTACATTTAGTATGTATACTTATATGAATTTGGCAGCGAAATGTCGTAAGCCACGGTTTACCATAAATTAAAATTAAAAAATAAAAAATTTAAACTGAACAAAAACCTAATCTTGGCGGACCAAGAAGTTATATCATCTAAAAATGTATCAAACTTAACTCTAAAGTCTATCATAAATATTTCACTTTAAATTGGTATATTATATAATGTATATATATATAATTTTGAAAAATCTCTATTATATATATCTAACTTTTAATGATATGTTATTGTATTTATCCAATAATACGAAGTTTGTAAAAAGGATTAAGTTTTTTAGCTTCCTATAATATAAACTCCTCTTAGGTTGTGGCAACTTTCTACTCCTCCTGAGTGATTTATTTTCTGGCTTCACCACTGCTGCCTGCTCTCTCCTTCTTCGAATACGTGACATTCGTATAAGATACCACATCAAATTGCACGTCATCGTTTTGCTAAGATTTTACTTGTTGGATATATAAAATAACGATTTTTGAAAGTTAGATACATACAATAGACGAATTTAAAGTTGGATAAATTCAATAGAAATAGAAGTTAGAGTAAAGTTTGATATATTTCCGTACATTATCTCAAAAATATTGGTTGTGAGTTTGGTTTTTTGTGATTTAAGCCAATGGACATTTGTATCCCAAGTGATTTATTTTCTGTATTGATTGAAAATCGAGGATGGTTTAAGGAGCAAAGAGTGATTAGTATGCTGATCGATAATAAAAGGAGGTAAAAACTAAAAAGTCGGTGCATACACAAACCTTAGGTTGAACGAAGGGGTTCCTTTCAAACTACTTTGTGAAAACACTAGTTAGATGAAATACGAGTAATTTTTGGAAAATATAGTACAACTTAAACTTGTCATACTATTAAACGACAATGTATCTCGTTTAATACACTGATATGCGGGAGATCTAGGTCGCGGGAGTTGGAGTTGCAGTCATTTTTTGGGCTTTTAGCGTATCGGGTCATTTTACGTATACTTAAATTGCAAATACACTAATATATGTTCTTTTTTCTCTCCAACATTTTTTGTATTATTTGTTTTCTTTCTAAAATGGCTCTCTCAATATTACATCTACGTAAGTTTGTTGGAGTTCGCTCTGATTTTGAAAGTATTATTTTTATTTGAAACGGGTCAAAAAAAAAGAACTATCCATGTCATAGGTATAAAAACCGAGATTGAACCATAAAACTGAGAATATGTAACCGAGAATCTGATTTTATATTGTTGTTTTGTTCCTACTCCTGGACTTGAACTTTGTGTTATCTAAGGCTTGTGATATCATTAAAAACCGTAATTTGCTTGAACCAGTATACGAGTTTTTACTTGATACACTTTCTATTTGGTTTAGCGGTTTTACTATTTAATAGTTTCGTTTGCACATTCCTATATATCTTTCTTATCTCTATTAACCTAGAAAGAAGATAGAAAAAATTTACCGTCCATAGTTCCAGAACATTGTCAAAATCAAGATTTTGTTAAGAATAATTTTGTTTTGATAAAATATGGATTGCAAAAACCTAAGTTGACAAAAAAAATTTCAAAAGTATTGTAAATTTGTATCTATAACAAGTAGTAATTATATGAATTTGTAAACGACGTTTAAAACAATCACGAGACTAATTATGTATATAAAACGATCATGTCTCGATCCTACTAGTTCTTTGAGATCAAGAGTGTAATATCGATCCCACCACTAGGATCACTATTTTAATCACCCCGACTTTTAACTCCTACTTACAACCTACTTGCTACCCGTTCAATCATCACGACTCTTAATCATACACAAGCCATTCTACATTTCGTTTTCACATCTTTAACACTTTTGTCAAATATACCGAAAAAAGATAAAAATAAAGACTTTGATTTATTTTTAATAATCTTAAAAACATGAGCGTGCAAGTGCTTTGATTGAACATGATTAATCTGCTTTTCTTTAACTCATCAATCACTAATTTGGAAAGTAAAATTCCATAACAATGGATGAATGGAATAAAAACATTCATTTCTGGCCTTTATGAATGAAAAAAGTACATATACATCCCTCCTTTTTAAATAACTTTTTGACTTTGATGATAGGTATCTATCATAAATTAGTAAAGAGTTAATTACATAAATCGTCTCTAGAGTTTTATACAAATTATGGGTTTTGTTCTTAAGTTTAAAAAATTGCATAAGTCGTTCATTTCTAGAAACTAAATACCCTTTTTGTCCCTAAGGTTTGCTCCAATTACTAATTTTGTCTCTAAATTTTGCTTCAGGTTTGCCCCAATTATGGGTGTCTATTACAAAATAGGGACGAAAAACGTAATTAGTTTCTAAAATTGAATGATTTATGTAATTTTTTAAACTTACGAACGAAATCCATAATTTTTAAGTAAACTATAAGAACGATTTATGTAATTAACTCGAATTTTTTGTAAAGTCTTACTTGCATGATTTCCCTTTTTCTTTCTAGTTTGGATAATTTTCTTTATCTATCTATATTTATTAATTTATTAAAAAGAAGTCACTACTATTTATTAGACTAACTAAAAAAAGTGTAACATCTAAATTATACACATAATTTAATCAAAAAGGTTTACTATTTATCAACATGTTTTACTATTTGTTCTTATAATTACGACTTAACCTTTTGAATATGTCGCTTAAGGTGAACGTCTAAGGATCAAAATGCGACCACGTAACTCTTGGCAGTGGACCTGTCGGTGAGCCCCAATGGACGGGTTGCCTCTTTTATAGAAGAAAAAAAGTAATTGATATACTGGAGTAGAAGTGAAACGAACATCTCTTATCCATGCATTAGCGCCCTCTTTTCCGCATCCACATAGAGGAGAGAGTCCTAATTATTTATCGTATCCTTTTGATTTATCATTTTTTCGTTAGCAGTTCAAAACTCTTTATCTTTTTCATTCACTGCTTTTTATACAAATGGATCTGAACGAAAATAATGTTATGGATATGAAGGAAAACCCCCTTGATGACGAAGAAACATAATTGGAGGGTGATTTATTCATATCGAGTATCCCGTCTTTTAGGTTTCAAGAATAACTCTAGGATTATTCGACATTTTCTAGAAACCAAAAACATTCTTCGAAACAATTTCAAGAAATGCATTAGTGATACTAATCGGTTAATAGCTATGAGAGTTGTCAATAATTATCAATAGGACCAAATTCCCTCAAACATGTGGTATACATATTACATTGTCACACCAAAATAGAAGTGTTACTTTCATCAATTATCTGCTACAGATTAGCCATTTAATTCATGAAAGGAACAAGTGTTTTTGAAAAGGGGCATACCCACTTGAAATGAAGACAAATGAAGGGGTACATAGAGTACAATAACACATAATATGACATTCTAGGGGTGAGCACGGTTTGATTCGGCTCAGTTTTTGCATAAAACTGAAACCGAACCGAAAAATTTGGTTTAAAAGGTTAGGAATAGTTCGGTTCGATTTTACAACGGGTCGGGTTTTTGGGGGTTAAGTTCAATTTGGTTCGATTTTTAATTGGTCTTTTAGGTTTTGATTGGTTCGACTTAGTAAGCAATCTCGTATTCAGGTCTTTTTTTAACAATCAAGTATAATGTTCACATAGTAATTTAGATTCATGAAACTAGAATATTTTGTCATACTACCTATAATGATTTTATCCTAAAAATTACGTATAACATAATAATTATACATAAAAATCTTATAAATGAAATAATACCAATGGTTCGATTCGGTTCGGTTTATCCGGTTCAGTTTTTTTGTGTAAAACCAAAAATCAAACCAAATATTAGTTTTTTATAAATCATAAACCAAATCGTCAATTTTTACTTTAGTTCGATATTTTCGGTTTTTCAGTTTTTTTCTCACCCTACCTAAAAGCCTTTAGAAGCATATACCAAACAAACATTTGACATAATTTCTCTTTCCATATATATATATATATAATCATCTTTTCAAGTATTTTCAGGTCAAGTTTTAGGCTATTTTAGGTTATATTAATCATTTCTTTTTTTGGAAAAACCAAAGTTATTTGCCAACCATGTTACCATTATCATATTGGATAAATACAAACAATTACTCATTTAAATTTTGTTTTTTTAAAACCTATTTGAATTAGTTTGGTTGATATAGTTAGGTTATTTTAAGACACAATCATAATTAAAAATGGTTAAAAGTACTTACCATAAACCTAAACCTAGGCCTAACACTTGAAAAAATGATTGGTTGATAAGCGAAGAACCAAAGTGCATAAAATATGTGTTAGATAACCATCGATTGCATTATCTATTATTGCTCATTCATAAGTGAACCGAAAGTTTTAAGACCAAACTATCAATTATGGATTGAATCAGTTAAATTGTTTAATTTGATTATGATTAAGTTAAAGGAATAAGTGTATGAAAATGTAATAAATTTTGTCCGTTTTGTATGTATCAAACTCTCAGAACTTCTATTGTGTGTAGCCTACTTTTTTTTTTCTCATATGATGTAATGAATCGGATTTTTGCTGACGTGTAACCGGTTTATGTATTGGAAATTTCTCAAAAAAAAATCTGGTTCTTACATTATTTGTGAAATAAGAGTTGGATACACATAATAGATGTTCTGAAAGTTTGATACACACTGTAGCAAAACTGAGAAAGTTTATTATATTTTTATACTCTTAGTTCTAAGTTAAATCGATTAACATATAGGGCAAAATAAATTCTCACTAGTACGTTGAAACTAATAAAATTTTCAGTCGTGTTAAGTTTACTTCTCAAATATCGTACTTCTTATTTCAACAAATGTATGTATGAGTTACATAATATCTATGTTAGAAGAGTTTATAAAATACATAAACTTTCTAGACTCAATAAATAAGAACAAACATAAAGAGTATAGAATAACAACATAACCAAAATTATCTTATCTTAAAATATTGCTTTTGGTCAGATTATCCACTCAAATATGTAACAATTTGATGGTTCAAGAAAAAGAAAAGATGTTCACAGGGCCCAGAAAGACTCGATCATAGGAGCTTAGACCACCAACGCGCTGATAAAAACCATCTCGACCGGATCAGAGGCAAATCATGAAATAAAACTTTATATTAAAATATGAAGATAAAAAATGCATTCAAAATCTACATTGTGACATTGCCATTGTGTAATAAAGCAAAATTGAAAGATTTGATTGACTTTGACTTTATCTCAAAGAAATCTTTTTGTTCTTATTTACATAAAGAAAAATAATTAATAAATAAATAAATAAAATAATAATTTGGTGGAATAAGTCATCATGCAATGGCTATCATTATAATTAAGGTGTGGCCCTAAAAGGGGCCCAATGAGCCAACATGGACCCACCAACCCAGCTAGCCCATTTCGAGTTGGGTGGGAAATCATTTAAATTTTTCAGAAAAGTCATTTTTAGTACTTCTACTTTTTAAATGTTGCCTTTTACCCCCTTTTACTTTTTATTCTAACTAACATACTTTGCTTCATTCGTGGTGAAAAGCATAATTTCATAAATAATCTTGAGGACCTCTTGAATCCATTAACACAAGATCGCAACTCATTCGAGATTCGACCTTCACATCACTTGATTTTGTTTGTAAGATCTTAAACGATACACGAATGGTCTTGAACGTGTGGATATTACTATATTTCATAAAAAAAATATCTTTCCAAAACATCTTTATCAAAAATTCAAACATTTATATTCATTTAATATGTCTTTAAAGAAAATATTTTAAAATTTATAAGAAAGAATTCGTGAAACTTACTTGAAAATATAACAAAAGCATAATTTCCTCGTTAGTTTTTTCCTTTGTTTTAATGAGACGGTAATTTATTTATATACTTCTTTACTGAATTAGTAGACGATATGGTAGTTCCGGTTAGTAGACATGACTACCAAACCGCACCCGCTTGGGATACCTATGACCTACTCCCCTAAGTGACACTCTACTTTTCTCATATCGACTGTAAATCATGTCACCATGACTCACTCTGGCATCAAAGGTGTGCCATAGGGTTCAACCATGTGAATATGTGATAGAGCTACCGATTTGTTCATTATTCAAGTCTCGTAGTTGAACTAACCCGTTTAGCTAGTTTCTATCAAATCCCAAGTTCCAGTGATCGGTTTTGTTACAACAATTTCATTTCTTGAAAATGTATCATTTATATTGTAGTTTTAACCTAGTGAATCGATTGAAATAAGATCAGAACACACACGACCGTAAATATAAAAGGATGTTACATTAAATTACTTAGATTTTTGTTTATAAGATCTAAAATGATACACGCATATGGTCTTAAACGAGCAGATTCTTAAAATCATTTTCACAAATTTAAACATCACATGATGTAAAAGTTTATATGTTTCGTTTAATATTTACGAAAATAGCTTACAAAAAATAAAAGAATTCTAGAAAGTGACATATCTAAATAACCATCATGATTGATAAGCCATCGGATAATATAAAAACAGTTTTATGCGTGGTGTATATAGAAATCTAGACATGTATTATTTAGTGGTATATTAATGAATCTGGTTTATGTATTTTCGGGATTCCGTGTTTAACTTTAAAATTTTAAATGTACAACCAAGTTAAACATGTAATAATTAACTTATTAACCACAACTCATATGATTGTGGTTATCCTAACCCAACAAACAAAATTATGATTTTCTCTTTTTGTTCTTCTTTCTTTTATCTACTTTTGTGAAAAAGACTGTCCGATCCTGGTTTAGTAGTCTGCTTTACTAAACCAGAATTTAACTATTAGACATTATTAATATTAAATGAGTTTTGTTAACCATAGTCCCAAAAACTATCGTTAAAACTTCAAGATATACATTAAAAATATCTTGTTACGTACCGAACAGAAAAACAAGTCCATCTTTTATATCAAGGACGAATAACGAGACCATCTATACACAACCACTCGTGGTCTGTCCGGTTTAGGTTCGGTTTCCTCTTTTTGACCGAGTTTTACGCAAGCGAATTTGTTCGAAAAAATAGAAAGACATCTAAAGGTTTGAACTTAGAAGTGTAGAACCCACCCTACCAAAAGCCAGCTGGTTTAGACAATTGCAATCTCATGATTTACCATATTTTGACAAAACAAACATATGGCCACAAAACAGCAAAATTCCCAACTGGTTATATCTCACTTGTTATAGCTAACCTTAACCCCACAAACAAACACACAAACACATATACTAAATAACTTCCTTGTTACTCTTGTTCTACATTTGGTTCTTTCCTAACACTTTCATCATGGACATACACCACCACTCGAACCACCACCACCCGCTCGCCTTAGCCAAGAGTTCACGCCATCGTTACAACGAATGGTACGTCTCTTGCTGTATGGTTGAGGACTATGGCATGTTTTATTTGGTTTCATTGTTTACATGTTGAAATGATCATATAATGTTTTTTTTTTGTCTAGGATATTTCGTGATGTCCCAAGTGATATAACGATAGAAGTGAATGGCGTCGCGTTTGCATTGCATAAGGTTAGCTTTTTTTATATATTACTGTCGATCAGGACGGACCTAGAAAAAAACTATACGTGTAATTTTAGTAGAATTTTGTTTGTAACTTTAGTTATGAACATGTTCGGAAAGTTTTCTAGCTCCGTCTTTGTATCGTTACAAAGAAAGTCAACTTTTGACTTACAAGAGTTGTAAATATTATGAATCTAGGCTTGTGTTTTGAAAATAGATTATAATCAAGCAATAATGTTTTGTGCAGTTTCCACTGGTGTCACGTAGTGGGCGAATCCGAAAACTTGTCTCGGAACACCGTGACTCTGCTATATCTCGAGTCGAGCTTCCTAGCCTACCCGGAGGCACGGAAACATTCGAGCTAGCGGCAAAATTCTGCTACGGTATAAATTTCGAAATAACACCATCAAATGTTGCACAACTATGTTGTGTTTCGGATTACCTCGAAATGACTGAGGATTTCTCAAACAACAACCTCGGATCACGTGCCAACGAGTATCTTAACCATATAGTCTGTCCTAACCTTGAAATGTCTGTTGAAGTTTTACAACACTGCGAAAACTTACTCCCTTTAGCTGACGAGCTCAAAATCGTCACTAGATGCATTGACGCTATTGCCTCGAAAGCTTGCGTGGAGCAAATTGCGTCAAGTTTTTCACGGTTGGAGTATAGTAGTTCGGGTAGACTTCATATGAGTAGACAAAAATGCGAAACAGATTGGTGGATAAGAGATTTATCCGTTCTTAGAATCGATATTTACCAACGAGTTATCTCTGCAATGAAATGTCGTGGGGTGAGGCCTGAAAGTATTGGGGAATCTCTAATGAACTACGCCGAAAAAGAGTTAACGAAAAAGTTAAACGGACAAAAAGAGCACGAAAGGGTTGTGGTTGAGACCATTGTTAGTTTGCTACCTGTTGAGAAACTTGCGGTCCCTTTAAGTTTTCTTTTCGGGCTTTTACGAAGTTCTGTAATGCTTGATTGTACGGTTGCTTGCAGACTTGATCTCGAGAGACGAATTGGGTCACAGTTAGATATAGTAACACTTGATGATCTTTTGATCCCTTCTTTTAAACATGCTAGTGATACTTTATTTGACGTTGATACGGTTCATAGGATTTTGGTGAATTTCGCTCAACAAGATGATAGTGATGATGATGATGATGATGAAGATCAAGATGGTTCTGTTTTTGAATCCGATGGTCTTGATTCGCCGTCGGAAACAGCTTTGTTTAAGGTTTCGAAGTTGGTTGATAACTATCTTGCTGAAATTGCTCCGGATGCTAACCTTAAACTTTCCAAGTTTATAGCTGTTGCAGAAAGTTTACCGGCTCATGCTCGTACGGTTCATGATGGGTTGTATCGTTCCATCGATGTTTACCTCAAGGTACGCCTTCTGTTCTTGGAAAATACAGGTTTTGAGACTACACTGAAATTTTTGACCCGTTTACTTATGAACGGGTCGATTTTGGTTTTGTGATATCTCAAATGGGTCAAGTCTTTATTTATTTCTTTCCATCTACTAAATGGTTTTATTTGAAGGTCTATATTATTTGTATTTGTTTTTGTATCATTAATAATGCACTAACTACTTATAGAAAACGGTAGGAAAAAGAAAAGTCTGTGGGTCGACCCATCCGACCCGTCCCGCCAGTTTAATCGATAATAAAAAAAAAGAATTTGGTTCAACCCAAACCTGTTTGGACCGTTTACTTGTGAATGGGTTGAGTTGGATAGAACGTGTCACTTGAGTTGAAAGTTGTCAAAAGTCTATTTTGAATGGGTAGAACGTGGTTTTTAATCGCAATAAACCCATAATTATTTATAACACAAAAAATCATAAAAGTGTTTATGGCCCGACCGTGCTCGTTTTGACCCGTACTGAAAAATTTCCGATTTACCCCACTGTCTTGTAACTTCTAGCTTTGACCTTAAAAGTCAAAGTGCAAATATTAATAACTAAAACCAAAACTTGCAGGCTCATCAAAGCTTATCAGAACTCGACAAAAAGAAGCTATGCAAACTAATCGATTTCCAAAAACTCTCACCAGAAGCCGGTGCACACGCTGCACAAAACGAGCGACTTCCACTTCAATCAATAGTCCAAGTTCTATACATCGAACAACTAAGACTTAGAAACTCCTTATTCTGCTCTGAACTCGGTGACAACCCCAAACCGCAGCTCCACCATCAGTCATGGCGGATCAACAGCGGCGCTCTCAGTGCTGCCATGTCACCAAAGGACAACTACGCATCATTGAGGCGAGAAAATAGGGAACTTAAACTTGAGTTGGCTCGGTTAAGAATGAGATTAAATGATTTGGAGAAAGAACATGTTTGCATGAAGAGGAATATGGAGAAGTCGAACTCACGTAAGTTTATGAGCTCGTTTACAAAGAAACTTAGTAAACTTAACCTTTTTGGAAATAGTTCTTCGAAAGGATCATCGACATCGTCAAGACTTTCACAAAGAACTGATTCTAAGGTAACCGTGAGAACACACTGAAGCGAATTGTTTAGGATTTTTTTTTATTTTTTTTTTGTGTGTTTACTGTTAAATTTAAAAGTTTATAACCTATAGATAATTCGATTAGATTTTGTTTCGTGTATATATAAGACTTTTTCTGCTAGTACTTAGTAGTTACTAAGTTTTTGTTAGGTCTACCGGGTTGAATAACGGGTCAAAATCAAAATGAGTTGGAGTAATTAATAATAAACATCTTTTAATATGATTACAAAAACATTATTATTACAAAAACAATCAAAACTTTAAATGAAACGATTTAGGCGGTATATATTAAATATAGACTTTGAACAACTTTTATGTGTTCCGACCCATTCAACCCACATGAGTATTGACCCGTTTCATTTTTAGCTACCTTTTAAAATGTCCACCTCTGGCGTAAAACTTGAAGAAAGGAGGAATTGACCGTTAACATTACAACAAAAACAAAATAATACTGATCCAGAGAAGTGTATGATCTCATACGGCTTTCTACAGAACTGGTGTGCGGAATTTTAAGGCTTATAGCAATGCAAGGTTCATTTTCGACATTGAATCATTGTACATAGGTTAAAAGTCACCCTTCGGTTGGAGGATGCTGAAATGCTGCCATATTTTTTCATACACGATTTCAAATTATTTACTTGTTTGTAGCTCCTCTTCTGTAGCTGACCGTAATTTGAACTTAATCTCCATGCCGAGCTTGTTCTATTAAGATAATAGTCTCTAGCTTGAAAAGTCACCGTCAAACTATCATTCATCACATCATCTACAGGATTTCCTTGAGTACTTTGTTCAGGTTCTGACAGAAACTTATCATGGGAACTCGACCCGTTGTGTTCCTGATCAAAACGGTACATAGGTGTCCTTCCTGCCATTTCCTTACAAGGCGAGGTCTGTTTGGAACCCTGTTTATAATCATCAATGTTCGGAGACTCGTCCTGCTGAATAGATGGTCTATCAAACTGTTGACTTCTATCCTTTAACAATTTATGTATAGTCTTGTTTGGGACGATATAAAACACTTGACCAGGAACCATAACAGATTCGGGTCGAACCAAAATATCAGGATTTTTAAAAAAGTCAGGACGAGTGATACTATGCCTCGGATTCTTCCTCATGATTTCTTCAGCTGTGATTGACCTTCTGTGATACTCCACATGCCTACCCGGATGCACCAACTTAAGCACGCCTTTTTCTTTCGTTGTAACTCCCATATTTGGTATAGTAAAGCGTACACGAGAGAAGGGTATTGAAAGTTTTGTGTTTACGTTCTTATAGTTGTTTGTTTCTTGAATTCGTTCGTTACTGACAAAATACCGGTGAAGAATTCAAGAAAAGGGTCTAAGGGGAAATATGCTTCTCTTGGTTGTTAAGATTTAATTGGATAAGATGTATCTTGAGAGATTTTGTTAGTGTCTGTTTTCGAGTCAGTATTAGAAATTCAAACGATGGTAGTTTTGGTTTCACGTCGGCCAGCTGTCGAGTGTAGTTCTCATCTTACTTAGTAACTCTAAATCAAGTGGTTTTGTCTAGATTCAGACCATTTTATTTTTCTTGTTCTCGTCTTTAACGAAGAAATGTACTTGCAGTTTCTCAAGAACTTGTTCCACGAATAAAACAACATTGTGCTCGTTTTTTTTATTGATCATAAGAGGTGTTGTTTTGGTTCTTTTTTATGTCTTATTAGCCAGCTTTTGTAAATCGTGTGACAAAAAACTATAACGGAGTACTTACCAGGACATGACTAAAAACAAAGCAATTGCCAAACTTTATATACATATTTTTTAACTCGGTTTTGTCTTCGCTTAAACAAGGGCACGAACACGTTTGGCTTGGCATTGTATTTTGCAAAGTTGTTTATGTGACGCTAATATGACAAAGTGTAGGTGCATTTATGTAGTTACTAGATTCATATGTAAACTAACGTTTTATATCAGTCTTTGTATTGTGTAATTGAATATCGGTATTGAATATTCGTTATGAATTAATCGAATATGTGTTTTGTGACGTTTAAATGATATTCAAACTCGTTCGCACGGATAAGGATGAATCCGTGCGAATGAAGGTTTCATTCGTACGAACCAGATGTGGTTCGCACGAATAGAAACTCATCCGTACGAATGAATTCTCATTCGTACGAATGAATAGCTGGGCCTATATATACCCAGCTAGGGTTTCTGCATTCGGCTAAGGTTTTTGTGGTTTTTGTTTTCGTGCCGAATTGCTGCTGCTCCGTTAATTAGTGTTCCAAACGTTTAGTAAAGTCTAAACAATCATCCGAATAGTCTTCCTTAGGTCCGATCATATCAACAACCGTTGGTTAGATTCCGTTTCCGAAGGTTTCATATTCGCTAGAAATCGTAAGCTTATTTCCGCTAGGTTTTTCGATATAACGTTGACTATAAGATCCGTACAACCCCAACAAAGTGGTATCAGAGCGTTGGTTGTAGAAATCAACGTTCTTCTAGCGATTCTTAAGATTTTTCGTTTTGATTGTTTCTTAGAATTTGGAATTTTACGTTAAAAACCTTGTTTTTATTGTCTTAGAACGTTTCTGAGTCATCTAGATTAAGATCTGGGCAAATAGAAATTGTTTTGGTTTAGAAAATCGACCTGTAGATCGAGTTTTTATCAAAACCCTAAAATTTCACGGCGCATACGAACCAAGTTCTTGTCAGGTTTCATCCGTACGAATAGACGTCTCATTCGCACGAATAGGAATTCGTCCGTGCGAATCAAATTTTTGATTGAAAAGTTTAAAGTTTAGTTCATTCGTACGAATAGGTTTCCTTCGTACGAACCAAACTCTCATTCGTGCGAATCTGTTTACTCATCCGTACGAATCACTCATTCGTGTAGAGCTTAGGTTTCTTGTCTCATTCGTACGAATCACCTTCATTCGTACGTATCAAGTCCTTCATTCGTACGTAGCAGTAGTTCATTCGCACGAACCTGAAACAGAATCAAATTTTGAAAATTTTAGATGGAATACGCAATGGCAAGTTCTAACACTAAGATGTCTGAAATACTAATCAATGACGCTGAAACTGGAAGCATTAACAAGGTCCCAAAACTCATCACGATGGAAGATTATCCACACTGGAAACCTCGATTCGAAATTCACATCCAAGGAGTGGATTCAAAAATGTGGGACATGATTCAAAATGGATATAACGCACCAGTTAGTGAAAATGGAGACCCTATTGCCGTTCATAGATATACTGAGGAACAAAGGAAGCTTTATGATATAGAGAAAAAGGCTTATTCATATTTGTGTCAAGCTATTCCTAGATCTGTGTTTCATCAATACAGGACATACAAGCTATCGAAGCAGTTATGGGATGCTTTTGAGTTAGACTGTGAAGGAAACAACAAGTTGAAATCTATGAAGGGAAGAGCACTGAAAAAGGAATTCGACAACTTTACTTGCTTGCATGGAGAGTCCCTATTCAACCTTATCATACGTTTTCAGCATCTGATTAGCGAGATGAACGGATATTCAGTAGAAACAACTGGTACAGAAAGAGTAGAATGTTTTGCTGATGCTTTGCCAGACAGCTGGAATGGGTATATTGAAATGCTAAAGGAAAGTGGCTATCTTGCTCGCACAACTTTGAATGATCTTTTTACTAAGCTAAGAGAGAAGGAGCAGGATGACAAGTTTCGTGCTCAAAGAAAGGGACACACTCAAGATCCTTCATTATACTATGCTGATCCACCTTCAGTCACTCCTACTCATGCTCCACTGAAGACAGCGTTCTCTGCAAACGCTTCAAATCAAACAGGACATTTGGGATGTTCACATTCAAGTTCAAGTCAAAGTACTCCGGTTCAGAAGTCTCAAGCTCAAGCAAGTTCAGAATCAGCGTTTACAAGTTTGAAAGTCGAGCATTTTCATAAAGGAAATGTGGAGAGCGTAAATGAAGATATGGCTATGCTGAGTGCTTTAGTTGGATCTTATGACCAACTGTTGCAGGGTAAAATTGGAAATGTACACTTAACTGGGGAGGATTACGAGCAGATTGATCGTGATGAGATGGAACGAATCGACATTATGTGGGGCTTCGCTAATCTCGTCAGGAGGGCTAAAGAATATGTGAAAAAGACTGGTAACTCAATCGGAGCCAACAAGGAAACTAAGTATGGCTTCGACATGTCAGCAATTACTTGTCACAACTGTGGACAGAAGGGTCATTTTGCTAGAAACTGTGAAAAGCCAAAACAGCCAAGAACAGTTCAGAATCCATTCAGAGATCAGCAAAATAGGAATATGAACAGAAACGCTTCTGAGACAAACAAGAATACAGCTTTGGTGACGACTGGCACGAATGCTTATACTGGTACTGAGAATTCAGATGTTAAGGCCTTAGTTTTTCAATCTGACGAAGGCTTGGATTGGGGAATTCAAATTGAAACCAATCCATCTGATGCTGAAGTAAATGTCGTAAAGATTCTGAATCTGAATGAAGAAAGTGATGGGGAGGAGTCTGTTACATCTGAAGAATCATCTGAAGAATCTTCAACAGAATCAGAATCACCAGTGCCTAAAAGAGAGTTCGCAATGATGGCAGGAACTACTGAGTCATCAAAGGTACAATCTGAAACTGTCATAACTTCCTGTTCAAACTGTTTTGTTTTAGATAAACGAGTAAATGAGCTTAGCCAAGAAAATAACAATCTTGTGGATGAACTTCGTAAAAACAAAATTGTTAAGGGAAATGAAAAACTGTTTTCAGAAAAGAACAAACTTTTGGCAAAACAAGTAAGTGATTTGGAAATTGCTTTGTTAAACAAACAGGACTCAATCAACAAATATTTAAAAGATATTGATGCTCTTAAACGTGAAAATGCTTCTGTTAAAATTAGTTTTGAAACTTTAAACCAACAAGTTAGAAGTTATTCATCTGCATCATATCTTTTGGACCATATTTTGAAAGAAAAACGTCCTGAAAATGGGGAAGGGAAACCAGGGGTTGACTACAAAACTTGTCCACCTCCTATCTTTAACACACTGATTAAGTCTCCAAAGGAGGAAGGGGATGTTGAGTTCATTCTTCAACAACCAGACCCAGCTGTTCAGACCCCTAGTGTCCAAACACCACCTGTCCAAACACCTACTGTCAGTACTAAAAGTAATGTAAACGAAAAACTGAAAGAAACCGTTGTAGTTGAAGATTGGGTTTCTGATTCAGAAGATGAAGAAAAGGGTCCAGGTTTGGGTTGTCAATTACCTTATCAAATGAACTTGGGTCGCAAACCTCACATCAAAACAGGTTTAGGTTATCAGGCTCCAAATAAAACTTCAAGTCAACCTAAACAAGTTAGAATTTTGAAACGACCTGAATTTAAAGGACCAAAATTTGTCAAAACCGGCGAATCATCAATCGCATTTGAGTCAAAAGAATCAGAACAAGCAAAATTCATACCACCTCATAGGAGACAGTCACCAACAAATCCCCAGAAGCCACAAAATGTTCAACAACATAACGGCTTTATGCGTCCAAATACTATGTTCTCCAAACCTCATACACATCACCGGAGAATGACGCAAAGTTCTCAAAATCTTAACGAATGGAGAACTTGTTTTGATTGTGGGGAGAAAAGCCATGTTAATTATAATTGTCCAAATTTGAAACAAAGGCCTAGGAATAATGTTGACCAAAGTAGAATGTCCACTGGAAATCGCTTTTCAAGTCCAAATCGAAATCGATTCTCAAACAATAGGTCATTATCTCCTAAACAAAACAATGAGTTGCTTCCTGCTGGTAAATCCAAACAGCAACCTATTGTTAAACAAATTGAAAAAAGGCCAATTTCACCAACTGTTTATGTCAAACGTGCATGGAAAGCTAAGAATGAAAGACCTTCAAACGTGTCTGATGGTTCCAATGGAAAATGGGTTGACTTACAGTTTCAAGGTGAAGATGGCAAACCCAAGGCTATTAAGGCTTGGGTTTGCTTTGGGTATTAATAATTTCAATTTGTTGTGCAGGTCGTCTATGATCCTATCAAGAATACCTGGGTTGTTGATAGTGGGGCGTCTAGGCACATGACAGGGAATATGAAGTTACTTTCTAATGTTAGATCAATTAAGGGTGGATATGTTTCATTTGCTGGTGATAAGGGAGGTTTTATTTCTGCTCAGGGATCCGTCGCAAACGACAAATTAAGTTTTGATAAAGTGAATTATGTTCAAGCATTGGTCAACAACTTGTTGTCCGTTTCTCAAGTTTGCGACAAGAAGTTTAAGGTGATTTTTGACGAAACCCAGTGCTACATTATGAAGAAAGAATTTGTGATTCCAGAGCACCTGATTATTATGCAATCACCACGTGTTGGAGATTTGTATGTGCTCGATATGTCGAAGACTACTGTGAATTCGACTGAACACCAAGCTTTTGTCTCGAAAGCTACTGAAAGTGAATCAATACTGTGGCACAAACGTATGGGACACCTCAGCTTGAGAAAGATGAATCATTTGATGCACAAGGATTTAGTGATGGGAGTTAATGTGAAAACATTTCAGTTGCCGGAAACGTGTATTTCATGCAAGAAGGGAAAGCAGTCCAAAAAGTCTCATAAAGTAAAGAAGTTTCATACCATTGATATTCCACTTGAGCTTCTACACATGGATTTGTTTGGCCCTATCAAGTATTCAAGTGTTGCTGGGGATAAATACTGTTTGGTGGTGACTGATGATTATTCTCGATTCTCTTGGGTCATGTTTTTACGAGAGAAATCTGAAACGTACGAGAATATCAAGCTGCTGGTTACTTCACTGGAAACTCTATATAAGTTAAAAGTTCGACGGTTTAGAACTGATAACGGTACGGAATTCAAGAATCAGAGGATGGAGGATTTATGCAAGGAACGAGGAATTCAACAACAATTCAGTGCAGCCTATACTCCACAAATGAACGGGGTTGCAGAAAGAAAGAACAGAACGTTGATTGAAGCAGCTAGAACGATGTTAGCTGATTCGACACTGCCAGTACGTTTTTGGAATGAAGCAGTAGCTAATGCTTGCTACACTTTAAACCGAGTGCTAGTAGTGAAACGTCATGGGAAAACGTGTTATGAGTTGTTGCAGAAAAGAAAGCCTAATTTGCAGTACTTGGAACCCTTTGGAGCTCCTTGTACTATGCTCAAGCGTAAACAAGATGGAAAGTTTGATGAAAAGGCTGTGGAAGGGATATTTCTGGGCTACAGCACTCCTAACAAGAGAGTTTGGAATCCAGCCACTAAAGCTATTGAAGAATGGTATGAGGTGGATGTTCAGAAGTACTCTAAACCGATTCCTTCGAAAGGATATCCATGGATGTTTGATTATGATTCTCTGTTTGAATCATTTAATCTTCCTGAGTTCTCCGATGAAGATATTGCAAGATACTACTCACATCAAGAGGCTTTGGAAGAAACTATTCCTCATGATCCGGTGACTCCAACAGTTCCTACTCCTCCTGGTCCACAAGATAATCCTGCAGACGGTCAAATAAATGATGATGATTCAGATTCTGATGGTTCAGTTAACATAAATGAGCCGATTGGAAATCCTGAAAATGTTCAAGAGATTGAAGAGGAAGTTGAAGCTCCCAATGTTAATAATTTGGGTCCTAATGTTGTGGTTCCTCCTAATTTGAACGTAGAAGATCCAGCAAGTCAGCTCCGGCGATCATCAAGGGCTCGCAGATCGACAAATTTTGATGATTATGAAACCTATTTTGCTGGAGCTCGACCAAAGAAAGAAATCCACAGCGATGTGTATATTGATCTGTTTAAATCTGGAGATGTTACTTACTGTGCTCATGCTTGTTTTATTTCGCAGATTGAACCGACTAATGATGAAGAAGCTCTCATGGATGATAATTGGATTAACTCGATGCAAGAAGAACTCTTACAGTTTAAGAAGCTGGGTGTCTGGCGGCTTGTCGCTAAGCCAAAAGGCGCCAAATCATTGGGTGTTCGCTGGGTCCATCGATGCAAACGGGATGATCAGGGAATAGTTGTCAGAAACAAGTCAAGGCTAGTGGTTCAGGGTTTTCGACAAATCCCTGACTTAGATTATAATGAAGTGTTTGCTCCAGTTGCAAGATTGGAGGCAATTCGTATTTTTCTAGCCTTTGCCTCTTACAAGAAGTTCACTGTGTATCAAATGGATGTTAAGAGCGCGTTTCTTTATGGGAATATTCGAGAGACAGTGTACGTTAATCAACCACCAGGTTTTGTAGACCCAATTACATCCGGATAAAGTGTACATTCTCGATAAAGCACTTTATGGTCTACATCAAGAACCGCGCGCCTGGTATGAGACACTTGCTAACCATCTGACCGACAATGGTTTCGTCGAGGGGTCATTGATTGTACGCTGTTTATCAAAGCAGAGGTGAAGACATTCTGTTGGTGCAAATATACGTGGACGACATTATTTTTGGATCTACAAATCCGGAATTATGTAAAGAGTTTGAGACGGTGATGACAAGCAAGTTCGAAATGAGTTCTATGGGTCCGAATTAAGTTCTTTTTGGGGCTACAAAGATCAGACTGCAGAGGGCATTTTTATTCATCAGACAAAATACGTAAACCAACATTTTGAAACGGTTGAAATGTCGGAGACAAAGTCAGGCCTCTACTCCCTTATCGGTGAATCACGGGATATCACCAGAAGCTACGGGGGAGCTAATTGATCAGTCACTTATCGCTCTATGATCGGTTCTCTTATGTACATCACCGCATCTCGTCCAGATATTATGTTCCCGGTGTGCTTGTGTTCTCGATACC